>JXCR01041138.1:66611-86660 GCA_002079205.1 Phalaenopsis hybrid cultivar
AAATATGCTTTGATCCAATCCGTAAGAAAGAATGCTATATGCTTTGACCTAATCCGTAAGAAAGAATGCTTCTACAAAACTCTCTGAGAAATCTGATATCTCCAGAAGCAAACCGGAAGGAATCTTCACAGTTTTGTTTGAAAAAAAATATATACATTTTTTATAACCTAAGGCAAAGAACTTTATGAGCATTCTCATTACATATAAGCCAATGCAGAAGGATCCATGGCAATTCGTGCAACTAAAGCACGTGATAACTTATCTGATGTTTTCTTATCAAACGAATAGAAAATCATATGTCAAATTTGGACTAAAACACAAATTTTGTAAGCATAGAAATAATTACTGGGCCATAGTGCACATTTGCATAGAGTTTCTGTTTCCTCAAACCTGAAAGCCGATGTTTGAGCCTCAGCTTTCTTCAGCGCAGCAATAAGATAAAGTGAATGGCTCTTTTTTTTATGAATTCCAAAAACATAGTATGGCAGCAAGTAATTCCTAATCAAACAAACACAACTTTTTGCATGAAGTGTTTCACAAATAAACCAAAGAGGAAAGCAGTAAATCCTTACTTCCCAAATGCCTGAAGAAAGAAGAACGAAGTTGGCTTCGGACCAACCAGCAGGAATCCAACCAACAACCACACCGCTTTTTTTTTTATTATTGCTCAAAGGAAAACAAAGAAAACCAAAGCTCCAAGCACACAAAACACAGACCAACCAAGTGGGAAGAAGCACTCAAAATTTTGACAGAACCTCCCCTTCTTCAAAATTTCGGCCAACCCTAAAGACCTCCCCAACCAAATGGGATGATGGGAGAGGAGGAGGAGCATTTAGGGAAAAGGAACAGGCGACCTAGGGGAAAGGAAGGGTCGGCCAGGTGGAGTTTTGCCGTTGGAGAGCCGCTCGGTCGAGCGGGGATCGAGAGGGCGAGCCGCTAGTGAGAGAAGAGGAAGGCGAGCCATCATAAGAGAAATAGGAAGTGGCTGGAATTTCTAAGGGGATGGATTCCAATACTAGTTTTCTAAGATAGTCAATAGGAACCCCTAGAGCTTGATCCTACGATCCTAAGGAAAAGAGTAATGACCTCAAAATGAGGTCAACATTTATCTTCCCTTAACCTTCCGCAACCTTACCTCATCAATCCCCGTCAACCCTTCACTGTTGTAGCCGCCGAAACAGCACATTTTACTATTGTTTCTGCCAGTTACGCCATTCCCAACCTCCCTGCATCGCTTCCTGCCTACTTCCTTCCAAAACTGCTGGAAATCTCTGTTTTCCTGTAGTAGCGCACCTTCTCTTCCAGAGATGTTGCTACCCCAGGAAAGTCACCCCACTGCTGCCTTCCCTCATTCCATCCCCTCGGGACAGCTGATTCGTGCTGTTTTCTGTCAGTTACAGCAATTCCCTACTTGCTTCCGCCCGAGACAGCAAGCTGACATTGTCTTGCCATTGTTTACCCACAGCCCTGCACCTTCGTGACCTCGCCTCCACCTTTCCAAGCCCCTAACAGCCACCACCACTACTCGATATCCACCCTAGCAGCGTGTANCCATTTAGTGACATAAGGTGGTAAATAGACTTCTATGCCATCTCTTCGTGATCATGGATTCTTGTAATCAAGTTTAGATCACTTATTACTTAACAAGTCAAACTATCCCAGCTTAAGAACTCACAATTACTATAAGTTGGAGATGATACTTTTCCAATCATGACTGCATCAGTACAATCCGTAATTCAAGCATTTTTACCAGCAACAAATCATGGAGAAAATTGCTTACAACGAACATTCAGGCAATCACGTAATTGTAACGATGGTAGGAAAGTTATGAGATCCACAATTGCAAATGTCCCAAAGTTATATAGTAAGAGCAGGAATTAAAAATCATTTGATCAGCTCAAGCTACCTGAAACTTGGTAGTCAAATATGTGGAATGTGTGTAAAATTTAAGTTTGGGTGTTAGATTTGTAAACACAAAAAAAAAAAGAAAAAAAGAATGATATGTATGTAAATCTTCTCAGTGTACACATAGCAGCTCAATAACTTAGATTCTAGAAATATGCTTTGATCCAATCCGTAAGAAAGAATGCTATGTGCTTTGACCTAATCCGTAAGAAAGAATGCTTCTACAAAACTCTCTGAGAAATCTGATATCTCCAGAAGCAAACCGGAAGGAATCTTCACAGTTTTGTTTGAAAAAAAATATATACATTTTTTATAACCTAAGGCAAAGAACTTTATGAGCATTCTCATTACATATAAGCCAATGCAGAAGGATCCATGGCAATTCATGCAACTAAAGCACGCGATAACTTATCTGATGTTTTCTTATCAAACGAATAGAAAATCATATGTCAAATTTGAACTAAAACACAAATTTTGTAAGCATAGAAATAATTACTGGGCCATAGTGCACATTTGCATAGAGTTTATGTTNTTGGACTAAAACACAAATTTTGTAAGCATAGAAATAATTACTGGGCCATAGTGCACATTTGCATAGAGTTTATGTTTCCTCAAACCTGAAAGCCGATGTTTGAGCCTCAGCTTTCTTCAGCGCAGCAATAAGATAAAGTGAATGGCTCTTTTTTTTATGAATTCCAAAAACATAGTATGGCAGCAAGTAATTCCTAATCAAACAAACACAACTTTTTGCATGAAGTGTTTCACAAATAAACCAAAGAGGAAAGCAGTAAATCTTTACTTCCCAAATGCCTGAAGAAAGAAGAACGAAGTTGGCTTCGGACCAACCAGCAGGAATCCAACCAACAACCACACCGCTTTTTTTTTTTATTGCTCAAAGGAAAACAAAGAAAACCAAAGCTCCAAGCACACAAAACACAGACCAACCAAGTGGGAAGAAGCACTCAAAATTTTGACAGAACCTCCCCTTCTTCAAAATTTCGGCCAACCCTAAAGACCTCCCCAACCAAATGGGATGATGGGAGAGGAGGAGGAGCATTTAGGGAAAAGGAACAGGCGACCTAGGGGAANACAGAACCTCCCCTTCTTCAAAATTTCGGCCAACCCTAAAGATCTCCCCAACCAAATGGGATGATGGGAGAGGAGGAGGAGCATTTAGGGAAAAGGAACAGGCGACCTAGGGGAAAGGAAGGGTCGGCCAGGTGGAGTTTCGCCGTTGGAGAGCCGCTCGCCGCTCGGACGAGCTGGGATCGAGAGGGCGAGCCGCTAGTGAGAGAAGAGGAGGGCGAGCCATCATAAGAGAAATATGAAGTGGCTGGAATTTCTAAGGGGATGGATTCCAATACTAGTTTTCTAAGATAGTCAATAGGAACCCCTAGAGCTTGATCCTACGATCCTAAGGAAAAGAGTAATGACCTCAAAATAAGGTCAACATTTATCTTCCCTTAACCTTCCGCAACCTTACCTCATCAATCCCCGTCACCCCTTCACTGTTGTAGCCGCCGAAACAGCAGATTTTACTATTGTTTCTGCCAGTTACGCCATTCCCAACCTCCCTGCATCGCTTCCTGCCTACTTCCTTCCAAAACTGCTGGAAATCTCTGTTTTCCTGTAGTAGCGCACCTTCTCTTCCAGACATGTTGCTACCCCAAGAAAGTCACCCCACTGCTGCCTTCCCTCATTCCATCCCCTCGGGACAGCTGGTTCATGCTGTTTTCTGTCAGTTACAGCAATTCCCTACTTGCTTCCGCCCGGGACAGCAAGCTGACATTGTCTTGCCATTGTTTCCCCACAGCCCTGCACCTTCCTGACCTCGCCTCCACCTTTCCAAGCCCCTAACAGCCACCACCACTACTCGATATCCACCCTAGCAGCGTGTAGCGTCTTGATTTGTTGCTATTTCTATTTTCTGCTTGTCGTACCATATTTGTTGCTATTTCTATTTCTGTTTGTATGGTTGTAATTTCCTATTTGAATTCAACAATACTTTTTAGTCTCATATTATTGTTTGGGTTAATTCCGATATCACCCTTTCCCGCTGGCCACCTCTATCTTTCTCATACAATCTCATTCTGAAAATATATCAACCCCCGTCATGCGAAGCCATCACCCTGCATAAAACCCATTTATGTCTTCCTTGTTATATTTGGGGGAACACTGAGGAAAATTTAAATTACCCTATTTTGTGCTTTGCTTGTGCAAGGAATTCCTCCACAGCAGAAACAATGGGAGAAAAAACTCTAAAGAAGGAATCTGAACACAAGAGCCAGAAAACTAAACCCAACAATCAGAAAATAACAATTTATAAGCTCCTATTGGAGAAGAAAAGAAAAGAAATAAAGAAGAAAACTCCCACAAAACAGGAAGGGGTGAGGAGGCAAGAAGGATCCAAAAAATAGCCATTAAAGACTTCCCATATGGAGAAGAGCACAAAAGAAAGCAGATAGGAGGGGCTTTCTCATATAGAAGCTGCGAGAACTCCAACCCGGTCCAATGGACCGGTTGATTGGCGACAGTTTATTGCCAGCCAACTGAACCAACTGGCGCTTGTAGCACCCATGTAAGTGGGTGCCTGTAGCGCCCGTGTTAAAATCCGCACTATGACAACCCCAACCCGAAAAAAAAAGTATTTGTGCGAAGTAATCAATGCTTTGATCACCAATCAAAAGAGGTTAAGGTGTTTTAAGTATTTGTGGAATATTTTTAATGATAATACTTTTTTGTAAATTATGTTTTTCATGTCTTCATTGAATAAATACGGTTTTTTATTTAGGATTATGAAATTGAAATTAAAAGGTACTCTTTTTATCAAATCCAAAGTTTAGCAAGACTTTGGCCTAGAAAATTTATTGTTCTCTTGACAGAGGGAATTGAAAAGCCTTGCTTACGTGTCAAAGCTTGTTCATTTATAAGTTCTTGTGGCTTTCATCAGTAATATCATTCCCTTAAGCTTTTTAGGACTTTTGTTAAAGCTCCCATTTGTCTTTATGTTGTAACTTACATTCTTATTTACGTTTCAATGTACAATGAAAATCCTGAATTTAGGATTGTGAGAGTGTGATTAGAAGACAAATTTTTTTATCACCCACAAAGATTGGGGAAATTTTGGACTAGGAAATTTATTGCACCCTCGGGAGAGGGATTGTAAAATCTTGAGTTAACATTTGCAAAAACAAAGGTAGGTTGCCCTTAATCTATCAAATTGAACTTGTAATGCTCTTCTCAACCACATGAAGCGGAGTATATCTTCGCTGTAGTAAAATCATAGTAGCGGGAATCCTCGAAGTTGGAAGATTTTGGCATGGATATAGGCTAAATTGCAAACAAACCATGTAAAATTATATCACAATCGCTCTATAGCTAGTTTATTCATTTGCTTATCTAAAACAATATAATAAATTTGGTGAAAACATAATTGTTTATTGTGTGATTATGTAGAGATTCATTAATATTAAGCTTAAAGTTAATTGCACTCATACTATAATCATTAGCATCACCATAATATTGCATATAACTTAAAATGTAAGTGAATTAATTGTAATAGCTAATGTAATTGAATTAATCAATTCAATTTGAACTTCATTGTATTAAACTAGCTCAATTTGATTTATAACCTACGAAATAAGTTACTTATGTGGTACCAAAAAAAAGTTTGCTTGTATGGCATTTTAAAAAGATTTAAATAATAGATTGATTAGCATGCATAATCAAATATATGTGTGTAAGAAGTTTGTATAGTAAAGCATGCATAGTCAATACACATTGTGTAATTATTGATTTCTATATCTATACGCTTAGCTTTTAATTTGATTAGTGAGCTTATTATTATATTATTTTATTTCCACATTTTCATTACTAGAAGTATTTGTTTTATTCAATCCTTGTAAAAAAAAACATTTCAAAAATATAGACAAACAGACTTCTTAATTCGTCATTCAACTCTACTCTAACCACCAACCAAAAAAGTATTAAGACCCAGATCGCTTATATAATAATGGCTGACATTATCTTTTGCTTGGGCCACAAAGATTCAGGTCTGAATATATCTTTCTTTATAGCCAAACATCAACTTACTAAGTTCTTGCCAAAATAATAGCCTCCAATGTACTAACTCCATGGTTTTATGTGCTCCACTATTTATGATAATATCAATAAACAGAACAATCATAATAAAAGTGGCGCGGAAGAGTCCCCTTCCACGTGGGGGGAGGGATGAGATTTCCCGTCACGTGAGATTAGTAGAGAGAAACTACCTGCCTACTGATTATTGTGTGCATTGTGGGGCCTCTATTTGCCTAATTTTAAATTATAACTAGGATTTTATTTACCATAGTATAAGTAGGTTGCTTAGAAACTGGCTGATATTGGAGTTCACCTTAAACAACGAGAGACTAGAAAAAATATTGCTGAAATTCAGTAGAGTTAAAACCATGATTCTTAAACAGAAACAAAATGACACAAACACCAACGCTCAATAGGGCGAGGACAAGATTAGTGGGTTGCGGCTAGACAACAAGCAGGTAAGAGAAGGGTATTGCGGCAATAAGCAGGTGGCTCGTGGGGGACGGAGCGGCTGCCACAGCATGCCGTAGAGCAGCNCGCAAGGGAAGGGTATTGCGGCAATAAGCAGGTGGCTCGTGGGGGACGGAGCGGCTGCCACAGCATGCCGTAGAGCAGCTACGAGAAGGGACGGGTAAGGGAAGTAGATAGCAGGTGGTTCAGTGGGGTGTGAAGCAGCAAGCAGGTTGGTGGACTGGGCGGCGGGAAACTACAGGGAAGGGTGCGGGAAGAGGTGACAGCGAGCAGATTGGTGGACTAGGTGGCAAGAAACCAGAAGGGAGGGTGTAGGGAGAGGTGGCGACGGGCACGTGAGGGAGAAAGGTAAGTGAGATCGAGAAGATAATCACTACCTCGAAATATGATACAGTCGGAGCACCACCTGTTCTCGGATATAGACCTAGAAGGGAAAAGGGGATGCCGGAGGCAGTCCACATAGAATTATCAAAACCAAAAATCTAACGCCAAGGAAAATGAGAAAGCATTAAATATAGCAGCAGGTAAATAGGCAGGGGGAAGATCCCTCCCATTGAGCGACAACCCTAGCTAAGACCAAAAGGCCGTCAGCCGGCCCCCTTGTGGCTCCCCTATTGAACCAGTTCAGCACCCGGTTCAACCCCCCAGTGAGCCCCGCATCACAAGCTATCACCCACTATGAACTTTTGCATTGTTTTTATAAAATCAGAGATTTGTTTCTCTTAAAATTTCTTATTCTGGGAGCTGTAGCCTATTCTTCTTCGAATAATGAGTTTGTCTCTTGAAAATAATCAGTGGTGGAACCTTCTGACATCCGTACATCGCTGTCCCAGCAGCTGACCACACTCCTTGCTGTTTTTCATCCGGAACAGCAGGTGCTGCCTGGTTTTTTCATTTCCCGTCCCTTGCCAAATGGCATATTCTTCCCTTCCTTCATCCAACGCATTCCTAACATTTATTTTGATCCTTCACATTTTCTAGGATTCAGGAATCCTAGAAAGTGTCAAAAAATAATTAAATAAATGCAAANCCAGTTTTGCTAGCTAATAAGAGAAAACAAAGATCAATAAGATGACCTACGTTGAATCAGAATAAAACACAATATCAAGAATATTGCAATAGAGAACTAGGTGCATGGTTGCTCTTATGTAAAGTACACCAAACATTTTCTGCCTTTGCCATGCTTCTATTTTTCCCCAGACATANAAATATCAAGAATATTGCAATAGAGAACTAGGTGCATGGTTGCTCTTATGTAAAGTATGCCAAACATTTTCTGCCTTTGCCATGCTTCTATTTTTCCCCAGACATAAAAAGAAGAATAAGAAAAAAATTCTGGTTTTTAAAAATTTAATGGAAATAGAAATCAACAAGAAGCATTAACATAAAGATGATCATAAACAGAAGCAACTACAACAAAAAAGTATACGTAGGCCTATATTATGCTTGATGTATCAAGTAGTAGGGCTCCCAATTGTTGAAGGTTATTATTAGTAATTTAATATTCTCAAACATAGAGCTAGGGGTGTAAGTCAGCCAAGCTGGCTCGGGCTCGTCTCAATAAATGACTTGTGAACTGAGCTCGATGACCTAACAAGTCAAGCCCAAGCCAGCTCTGAATAGACTTGTTAGCTTGTGAGTAGGCTCATTTAAAAAATAATTAATATAAATTTACTCAAAATATACTAAAATTCAAGACCTTTTGTTTAAAATTTTCAAAATGTTAAAAAAATGATATTTTATATTTTATACCAAATGATTTCTTATTATTTATCTTCTAATTGTCCATTCTATTTATCACTTTATTATAACATTAGTTTGAATTAATAATATTTTCTCCCTTTTATATTAAGTCAGCCCAAACTTGTAGAAAAAAAGTTCGAGCTCGAGCTCGATCAATTAATCAAGCTCAAACTCAACCCAAAGCCGGCACGACCTTGACTCGACTCGTTTAGACCCCTACTTGGATGGTACTATGCTCAACCCAAGGCCGGCACAAGCTCAACTCAAGGCCAGCACGACCTTGACTTGACTCATTTAGACCCCTACTTGGAAGGTACTATGCTCCCTTAATTGTCCCATTGGGTTTCCTCCCACAACAATTTATATGCCCCACATATTTAGCCAATTAGATAAGAGTAAATTTTCCACTTAACATAGTATCATAATAAGAGAAACGCAGCCACCAGCAGAACAATCTCATCCAAACACTAGTCAATCATGCCCCAAAGCATCACTATCACTCTTGGCCCATTCCTTACAGGCATGTGGGAACACACACACATCCACACAACCAAGCAATGAGGCATTCTGAATTTGCCCTCTCAAGTGGGGCGAGACCCAAAAAGTCAAGAAGGAACGAATTTAGCATTGTCAGCTCCCATGACTAGCTGGCCCCTTTGGCTAGTTAATTAGGGTTTCTTTTTCCTAGAGACATTTAAATATGTTGTAAATTCTACTTGGACACTTTTGGCTTTGGTTTTAGGCATTAGAGATTATTCTCTCTAGTTTTCCCTTGTCGAATTTTTGTATCATTAATCTTTCTAAGGTGACATGTCTGTAACCTAATTGGATCAAGATGTTGATCTCTCCCAAACATTTGAATATCATTCTATACCTTTGCATCCACAATCTAACTACAATTTTCTACATCCTGTTCGCTTGCACACCTTTCAACCGTCATTAATGTGTTTCCCTTCATTTCTGTTCCTACCAATATCATGTGATCTTCCCACACCATTTATGAATCATAGATCGTTGTCATTTGATATTAGACCATCAAAAACCTAAATCTTTTGAGATTTATTTTTTCCAATCCTAAACCCAAAATAACACATCATTCCAATCAAATTTTGAAAACCCTATCCTCCATCCCTAACCCTAACCATAAACCATACTCTCTATCCTAATCGGTAGAGGAGACACCTTGTCGTTGAAGAGAAACATGCAAAGTGTTGTCAATGAGCTTAATATGAAAAGGAAGATCCCAAACCGACCTACCTACCGAATAAGCTTAATCGAGTACTAGGAGTTGCAGAAGTAAATTATAAACTTGATGGCCAGGGGCTTGGTTTGTGAGAGAGCAAATCCTTCTGTAGTCCCAATTCTGATTGCGCCAAAGAAGAATAGTTCTTTTCATATGTGTATTGTTAGTATAGCTGTGAATAAAATCATTATCATGTATCGGTTCCTCAACTGAATGATTATTGAATCAGTTGTATGGAGTCAACATTTTCTCCGAGCAATGGCTACCACCAAATCCGGAAGAGGTTAGGAGAAAAATACAAGACAGCTTTCAAGGCTCGGGATGGACTACGCGAGTGGACAATCACGTCATTTAGCTTATGCAATGATCCGAGCACTTTCATACAATTGATGAATCAAGTTTTCAGATATTTCAATGAGAACTTTGTTGTTGTGTACTTCTACGATATTTTGGTGTAAAATCATTCAGAAGAGGAATATTTGCGGCACTTGCGATAGGTGCAAAAATTATTCAGATAAAACAATTAAATGACCACCCAATAAGTGTCATTTTCTGACACTGCAGATATAGTTTCAAAAGCCGAAATTGGGTTTGATCCTGCTAAAATCAAAACAATTGTGCACTGACCTAGCCTTTAGTCATTCACTCAGGTATATATACCATAGGTTGATTCCTGTTTATAAGATATTTATTAGAAATTTTAGCTAGATAGTGGCACCTCTTGACGAAGTTTCACAAATCAGTCAATTCGTTTGGTCAAATGAAGCACATACTAGCTTTGAGGCTTTGAATAAATAGGTTACCCAACCCCCTATTTTAGCTCTTCTAAACTTCAACCATGCATTTGAAGTGGTGTGTGATGACTCTAATTTAAGAATTGGAGTTGTATTACGCTATCGAGGACATCTCATCGCCTTCTTCAATGAAAATTTGAATAATTCTAGAAAATAAAATACATATGACAAGGAGTTTCTCATCAATTATTTGAGTCGCTATCTGTTCGCAAATAATTTCACCATTTTCACTGATCATGGAGTCTTGAAGTTCTTGAATAGTCAAAGCAAACTAAAGCATAAAAAAACTTCTTGGGCAGAGTTACTCTCTTCATTCTACTTTGTGCTCAAACAAAAGACATAGAGCCAGAATAAATTAGCTAATTTAGATCCCCTGCTAATCACTACCATGCAATCGAAGATAATTGGACTTAACGTGTGAAAGGATAGTTATGTCACTGATGAGGATTTTCAAGATAGTTGGGCTCATTACATGACAGACAATATAAGTAGTTCAACAAGTTAGATGGTTACTTATTCTAATAGAACGTATTATATATTACTAGGACTTTGCTCAAGAAATGTATTTGATTGGAGTGTCACGATAGGGGAATAGCTAAGCATTTTAGTAGAAACAAGACTCTTTCCATGGTGAAAGAGAATTTTTTCTGGCTTAAATTGGTACGAGACATGAAGATGTATGTCAGGCAATGCAAAATATAGAGTACAAGTCTCTATACACCACTACCTATTCTAGGTGGGTGTGAGTCTCCCAAGGAGCAAACAAAGTAAGGATTTAGTTATAGTAGCAGTAGACCGCTTCTCCAAGAAGGCAGCTTTGTGCCTTGTCACAAAATGATGGATGCTTCGTATATTTCAAAACTTGTACTTCAAATAAAGAGTTCTCCCGCATGATGTGCTCAAGGCAGCCTTCTCAAATAGGGACGTAAAATTTTTGAGTCATTTTTGGATGACTATGAGGTATAGACTAGTCACAAAACTTAGTTCAATTCAACAGCTCACACGTGGATGGATGGACTAATTGATGTGGTGAATCACAATTTAGGCAATTCACAGATGTTTTGTGGACAAGTAAAACAATCAGTGGGACTTAATCTTCCCCAAGTCGAGTTTGGTTATAATCATTGCACCGATCAGTCCACAAGTTGTAGTCCCTTTGAGAATGCATATGCAAGGACCCGTTCACACCCTTGGAGCAAATGCCCATACTCTCCGCTACTGATCATAGCACTGATGTTAAGGCTAGTAAGAGAGATTCAAACATTTTATGAGGTGAGAAAAAAATTGCCAAGCTCCAAGTTCCAAATGCCCATTCAGGATTGCCGAGAAGATTAATAACAATGTGTACAAAATTGATATGATAGAAGACAATATTTTTGCTATTTTTAACGTTGCAGACCTATCACCATATTATGAGGATCCTAAAGAGCTTAATAAATAAAGTGAGCCCTGTCCAACAAAAGAAAAATGACAAGGCATCTGACATCTGCCCTCCCACAAGAAGCAAGACTAAATAAGTCAGGGGAGGGACCAATTCAACATTTCCAAGGCCATGGCTGGCTGGCCCCTTTAGGGGATCGATTTACCAACTTAGGCTAACTAAATAGGGTTTCTTTTGCTTTGGGAGATTTAAATATGTTGTGACATTCTATTTGAAAAATTATTTCTTTTTTTATGCATTATATATTATTCACACTAATTTTCACTTGTCGTAGTGTTGTATCATAGATCTTTCCCACGTTGTGCCTGCAGCCTAAATGAATCTAGGCGGTGATCACCCCTGAACGTCCGAATAGCTTTCTATACCTCTGCATCCGTAGAGTAACTTTTTATTTTACATCAAGCATGTTGTCCAGCCACCAGTTGCACCCGTTGTTAGCTACTGCAGCCGGTTTTCCCTCTGTTCTTTTTCTTAGCAGTATCCAACCCACCTTTGATCCTCCCAAACCATATAGGAATCCTAAAACGGTGTCACACACATATGCATACATACATATATGCATAGATAGATTATACGTTTTACAACTTATATAATTACTTAGTATTATCATATAATTATCAGATAACTGTTATGTCACAAAAGGTTGTGAAAAACGACAACAATAAAGAGAAAAATAGAAACGAGAAAAATTCGCAAAACAGAAAACACAGCAGAAACACACAGATTTACGTGGTTCGACAAATTGTCTACAAATTCCTCTCTCTCTTCCTCTCTCTCTCCTTTCCTCTTTCTCTCTTCCTTTATCTCTCTCTACCTCTCAAAGCCACGTGGAGAAGAATTGATGGGAAAGCAAAATCCTTCCATGTTCCTTAAGCAAGAAAGAGGACCAAAAGTAAAGAGGTACGGGCAACCTTTTACTTTTCTTTTCTCCCTGTACCCTTCAGCCGAATAGATGGAGGAGGAAGAGCAGGTTGCCTTCTACCTGTTTAGCCAAAGCCTTTTAAAAGCTTCCAATTTGACCAAGAAAGGCAAGATGTGGGACCGCGTGAAGGAACGCGGGAGAGCTCACGCGTTACGTGGTTTTGCGTAAGATGATGGCGGGATCTTGTATGGAAGGAGATGGGAGAATATTTTAGAAGCACTGTAACATACTCCACTTGACGCAACAATTCTCCCACTTGGAGACTGGGACACTAACTGCACCATCTACAGACTACATCAATCTTATCCTCAAACGTGATATCTTCCATCTTCCTCAACTTTTCTCCACCTCTGCAACTCAAAGTCCTGATCTTCATGCCAAAAGACCAATTGAAGCTGCATATAACTTCAGTTTCTCAAGAGTGACACTCTTAGTTGACATATCAGAGTCAACGTAGCCTTGTACCTCTAAGTTTTTTCCTGGGCTACTCATGAATCTGCTTACAACTCCCACTGCATGGGTAATATCCTACCTCAGCTTAAGGCCTTTCTCAAGAAGTTCAACCTTGTACCTCTTACTGTCATCAAGCGCAGTCTTCACCCGGTACATACTCTTGTTATGCAATTCCTTCTTCTCTAGTGGAAGTTCTGTCAGCTCTCACTTTCTCGAACTTTCATCTTATAAAATTTCTTCATAACTCTGTGGTTCTCCACCAAATGTCCGTTCAAGATCCGGTTTTCATGCCTTTGGCGCTCTGTCACCTTTCAAGAAACTGACTTTTTCTGTTTCCCCATAACACACCTCTGACTCATGTGTCCACGCCTGAGTAAATTTGTAGTCATATATAGTGTGTCAGTTTTCTTACACCAAGCCAGTATTAATGCTCATTTNACCAAGCCAGTATTAATGCTTCTTTAGTAACTTTCCAGATACTATATGAAAACACTACTGAATGACCACCCTCATTGAGCTGCCCAACATAAATAAGGTTTTTCTTCAACTCAGGAACGTGGCTGACTTTTAGCAAAGTCCATTTGCTCTTGTTAGGGAGTGAAATATCAACATCTCTCATTCACACCACGTCCAGAGCTTTTACATCAGCCAGATATAGCTTCCCAAAGTTACCTGTAACATAATTCAGCATTAACACCTGGTGGGAAGATGTAAGGAAGAAAGTCCTTGAATCCAATATCCAGTCATTAATAGAATTGTCAACTCCCAGCAATAGCACATACTGTATCTCTTCAGTTCCTACATTTATGCTATCATTCTTCTTTTTGAAATTCCTGCAATACTTTTTTTATGTGGTCAACCTTGCCACAATTCCAGCAGGTTGTCTATTGACCAGACTTTGATTTTGATCTTCCTTTATTTGAGTTTGTCTTGTGATCTTCCTCTGGAATCAAGAATATGTGTCGAACTCAAACCCGAGATCTCGCCAGAATCTTTCCTGCGCACCTCCTCAGTCAAAATCAAATCAAATAATATCATCATATTTCAGTTTAGATTTACCTGCAAAACTGCTAACTGTCATTCTCATGGTTTCTCAGTTATTTAGTAATGAAGCCAACAATATCAGCGCACGTATCTCATCATCAAAATCAATTTCAACAGACGATAATTGTTTTGTTATATTGTTGAAATCATTCAGATGTTGTGTAACAGATGTACCTTTCGTCATCTTCAAATTGAATAACTTCTTCATCAGATGTACCTTGTTATTCGCCGATGGATTTTCATACATATCAGATAAAGCTGCCTTGAGATCTGCAGTAGTCCTCTCTTTGATGACGTTATAGGCAACGGACCAAGATTGTGTTAATCAAATAACCACAGAACTTGTTGATCCAACAAATTTCATTCTGCATCGTCCATCTTTTTCAGCTTCTTTCCCAGTAATGGAAGATGAAGTTTCTTTCCATAGATGTAGTCATCTATCTGCATCATCTAGTAACCAAAATCTGTGTCATTAAACTTCCATCTCGATGTCATCATTTCGTCTCCGCTCATCGTTCTTCCTTAGATTCGAATCAAAGCTTTGATAACAGTTGTTGTGAAAAACGACAGTAATAAAGCAAAAAAAAGGAACGAGAAAAATTCGCAAAACAGAAAAATAACGAAAACACACGGATTTATATGGTTCGGCAAATTGTCTGCATCCACGGAGTTACAGAGGATTTTATTACTTCGAGAAAATTACATCGCCGAACGTCTCAACGTTTACAGAAAAACTCCTTTTTTTCTCTTACTTTTTCTCCCTCTTCCTCTCTCTCTCTCTTCCTTTTCTCTCTTCCTTTTTCACTCTCTCTCTTCCTTTTTCTCTCGTCCTTTTTCACTCTCTGTACCTCTCAAAGCCACGTGAAGAGAATTGATGGGAAAGCAAAATTCTTACTTGTTCCTTAAGCAAGAAAGAGGACCAAAAGAGGTACGGGCAGCCTTTTACTTTTCTTTTCTCCTTGTACCCTTCAGCCGAATAGATGGAGGAGGAAGAGCAGGTTGCCTTCTATCTTCTTTAGCCGAAGCCTTTTAAAGGCTTCCAATTTGACCAAGAAAGGCAAGATGCGGGACCGCATGAAGGAACACGGGAGAGCTCACGCATTACGCGGTTTCGCGTAAAAGGATGGCGGGATCATGTAAGGAAGGAGGCAGGAGAATATTTCAGAAGCACTGAAACAAACTCCACTTGACGCAACACAAACAAGGAACTTCCTAATGCAAACCCACTTGCTCACATAAATCATCCTCTCAAAATAAAGTTAATGAACATACTTATTTTGTTATTTTAATCAATTTCTCCTCTTTTAACAAAATTGATCAATACAAGTTGCTTAAACTTTAGCCATCTATTAACAGTTCAGAATTAGTTGTAAACTTTCTGAACAGTGCTACTCAATTATCATTGGGTCTTTGCATAATGTCAAATTATAAATCAGTTAAAGAAATAATCAGCCACATTTCACAGTTTTTTGAAAATGGTGGAAACAGGTGTTTATTTTTTGTATATTGATCTTACAAGTATATGAAAAATTAATGTTTCTTAGCAAGTGCCCTCAGACTTGCTAGCAAGATCCCAAAAGCAACATATATAAGTGAAGCAGTCCCATTTCGACCAGACTCGATAACAAAGAGCCATGAAACCTTCAAATTTGGGGACCTCGAGTGTTTCAGGTATTTCTAAATTTTGCACCTACATTCTGCTTTGAAAACGTGTCATAATTACAAAAATGCAATAATTCGGCTCCTAAAAGTCTGAGAACATGTTTCACGAATATTTTGCTAAGACCAAGGAAGATTTGCACTCCATTAAAAATCCATTTATCAGCAACCAAAGCACCTGCTGAAATTTTGAGAACTGTGTTCACAATGTGGAATTCTGTCTGTGTTACGTTGCCCAGACCGCCTGCCATACTGAACCGACAACATCAATTTTTGGAAGTTATTGAAGGGAGTTTTCTATTTCAGTTTTATTCATTTTTATTCTATTTCTTATTATACTACGCCTTTCCTTTATTGTTTTGTTTTTGTATTTGGTAAAGTTTTAATAGGCTTAATTATGTTTGCCCTAGAAATTCCCTATATAATAAAGGGAAATATTGTAATTTGAATATGATGGGATAAGAGAATATAGTTTCTTCACCTTTCTTCATTATATCAGAGACTCATTCAGGTCATCTGCATTGCTAGGCATTGACAGCGTCTTCGGCTTCCTCTGCTTTGTCATCACCCTGCGATGACATTGGGGCATCAATCATCCACTGCTTCATCTGCTTCAAATAGTGTCAATCTCATCCTGCGACCACGTATTCATCTGTTTCGTTTGAACGAAACTGCATTGACCTCATCTGTGTTTGCATCAAACGGTGTTGTAGTCTTCTTCCTACGATGACATCTTCGTCCTTGTCTGTCAAACAAATCAACTTCATCTTAGTTTGTCTAAGCAATTTGTCTACTGCATCTTCGATTGTCGTCTTCATCATTAGCTTCGTTTGCTATGACTCCTTGAATGGTATCATCCAAGCTCTCCTTCAGCAACCGAAATCCTCCCTGCATCCATTGGAACCCCTTCAGCCAACCTGCAGACCCTCCTCTACTCGCTCCTACAATTGCCAAAGCCTCTCAAACAGTCGTCCAGTAGCCAAAATCCTCCTTGCAGCAGCCAAAATTTATCCACCTAGTCAGCAGACCCTTCTCTGCTCCTTATCATAGTTGTTGGACTCCTCCTGCAATTGTAGTCCTTTATTCCTACTGCAAGTTATCCAACCCAAAACAAGCATAGGGTTTATGACCAACTACAAAATGAAGACGTTTAGTTCTACTTGTCACGACCTGGCCCGGAGCATGAAATTAACAAAAGTGAGTATAGACAGACTGAAGGTGTGAACTAAGTTATTTATATTCATTTAATATTAAATAAATGAAAGTCACTAATCAAATTAAATCAAAGCAGCATAATTAAATTTACCTCATTACAGATTATGCGTGTTTTCTATAAACATTTTATCTTCTATTGTCTATATTTAAATCAATTAAATTAACTTGAAAAATTGATTTAAAAATAACAATGAGCTAAACAAGTCAGTGAACTCATACTCCTAAAATACAGTAATACAAAAAAAAGAAGTCAATATGCATGTCGGTTAAACAGTTTAATAAATCAATATAAACATTTAATATTTAAATATTATGATATTATGCAATGAATATTATTATATAACATATCTATATGATTCTATACATATACAATTGTCACAGATACACCATCTAAAAATTTATATAAGTTTAAGTACTTCAATATAAATATTTTTTTTCATTTACGTGAAAAAGTACCTTAGTATTCATCCGCTAGTATCATAAATAAGTGGCTTCATGTCAGTCATGCACATACAAACAGTAAATATAGACATATCTTTCATGTACTCGTCACAGTCAAGTCAATATATGTATGTATGTGTGTGTGTGCGTGCTGTCAAAATATAAGTTCTATTAATGAAAAAAAGACACAAAGGTTTTAGTGAGCGGGTGCTAGGAGCCTACTTACAAGGCATACATGACTCGAAAAAGGTGACCCAAATGTACAATTATACCTCAAATAAGAAACCTAGACAAGTTTCCCAAAAGCAAAGCAAAACTATCAATCATGATGAGAGGATTTGCCTCACCCCTCCCCCTGGTTCTAGGAATGGAGTCCAGCAACAAACTATGAATGAGGCTTCCACACGGACGATCAGACTGTCTTCCTGTAGATTCTGGAAGTGAGGCATTGCTTTTTTCTTCTTCTTGAATTTATAAATCTGACATTCATCTTCCACTTGTTGATCCAGCTGATCGTATATTGGAATTTTAGGGGAGAGCTCATGTTGATCTTGGCATTCCTCCAATGCATGAGTACCTTCCCCAACAACAATAAGTGGTGCCAACTCATTATGGTGAACTTCCAATACAACCAAATAAGAGGGATTAGAGGTCTCAATAGGCTTGCATAAAGGTGAGTTCTCATCAGGTTCACTGGGAGTAATATCAGGTTGTGTAAAAATGCTTCCATTGTGAGGAATGGGGACAACAAACAACTCATCTGTCTGGTTAACATTTGTACCAAAAGGTTCCAATAAAGTTGCAGGATCTAAAGTTGCCTCTTTGGTATTACTAACAGATGTTGAGGAATCAAGGGTTCCTTTGCATTTTATTCTAAAACTGCACTGTCGGAAATACCATGTTCAGGAATAGACGGTTCCTTTGCATATTGTTCATCCATAGGATTATCTATATCCAGTTGTATCAGAATATTAGGTTTCAACTTTGGTCTAATTTGAAGCATTTATTATGTGTGTGACCAAACATCTTACAATAATTGCAGTAGTAAAGTCTTTGTTCCATAATAATTTGATGTCAGTAACCATTGTGAGCAGTGTCAAGCCAAATTTCTTCTACATCTGGAACAGTAATATCCCTCTCTATTAAAATCCTTACAGCAGAGGCCTTGGCAAATTAAAGGTAGAAATCTCTAACTTTATTAGTTTTCCAAGAATAGCCTCAATAGCATANGAAGTTAATGAACATAATTATTTTGTTATTTTAATCAATTTCTCCTCTTTTAACAAAATTGAACAATACAAGTTGCTTAAACTTTAGCCATCTATTAACAGTTCAGAATTAGTTGTAAACTTTCTTAACAGTGCTACTCAATTATCATTGGGTCTTTGCATAATGTCAAATTATAAATCATTTAAAGAAATAATCAGACACGATTTCATAGTTTTTTGGAAATGGTGGAAACAGGTGTTTATTTTTTGTATATTGATCTTACAAGTATATGAAAAATTAATGTTTCTTAGCAAGTGCCCTCAGACTTGCTAGCAAGATCCCAAAAGCAACATATATAAGTGAAGCAGTCCCATTTCGACCAGACTCGATAACAAAGAACCATGAAACCTTCAAATTTGGGGACCTCAAGTGTTTCATGTATTTCTAAATTTTGCACCTACATTCTGCTTTGAAAACGTGTCATAATTACAGAAATGCAATAATTCGGCTTCTAAAAGTTTGAGAACATGTTTCATGAATATTTTGCTAAGACCAAGGAAGATTTGCACTCCATTAAAAATCCATTTATCAGCAACCAAAGCACCTGTTGAAATTTTGAAAACTGTGTTCACAATGTGGAATTCTGTCTGTGTTATGTTGCCCAGACCGCCTGCCATACGGAACCGACATCAATTTTTGGAAGTTATTGAAGGGAGTTTTCTATTTCAGTTTTATTCATTTTTATTCTATTTCTTATTATACTACGCCTTTCCTTTATTGTTTTGTTTTTGTATTTGGTAAAGTTTTAATAGGCTTAATTATGTTTTGCCCTAGAAATTCCCTATATAATAAAGGGAAATATTGTAATTTGAATATGATGGGATAAGAGAATATAGTTTCTTCACCTTTCTTCATTATATCAGAGACTCATTCAGGTCATCTGCATTGCTAGGCATTGACAGCGTCTTCGGCTTCCTCTGCTTTGTCGTCACCCTGCGATGACATTGGGGCATCAATAATCCACTGCTTCATCTGCTTCAAATAGTGTCAATCTCATCCTGCGACCACGTATTCATCTGTTTCGTTTGAACGAAACTGCATTGACCTCATCTGTGTTTGCATCAAACGGTGTTGTAGTCTTCTTCCTACGATGACATCTTCGTCCGTGTTTGTCAAACAAATCAACTTCATCTTAGTTTGTCTAAGCAATTTGTCTACTGCATCTTCGATTGTCGTCTTCATCTTTAGCTTCGTTTGCTATGACTCCTTGAATGGTATCATCCAAGCTCTCCTTCAGCAACCGAAATCCTCCCCGCATCCATTGGAACCCCTTCAGCCAACCTGCAGACCCTCCTCTACTCGCTCCTACAATTGCCAAAGCCTCTCAAACAGTCGTCCAGTAGCCAAAATCCTCCTTGCAGCAGCCAAA
>JXCR01041138.1:166130-185725 GCA_002079205.1 Phalaenopsis hybrid cultivar
TTAGATAGGGGAACTTGTTGGCCTTTTTATAAAAATATTTCGCAGACCAAACGGATGTCACAAATTGTTTAGTCTAGATGATTGAATCTCTATTATAAGTGATATACTTAGTCTTCGAGATAAGTGTATTGCTTGTGGTACTGTATTAAATCATCTAAACTATTCAAAAATGTGAGATTCGTTTGGTCTCACTTATTTTAAAAATTAAAATGTTACTCCTTTCAAAAGTTATATTTATATTTAAATTATTTTCAATATCACAAAATCATCACCTTTTCAAACCACGAAAATTAAGCTGAACGATAAAACGGCCGACAACTGCATGCTTAGTTTGTTATAATACAAAATACAGCATGTTAAATTGTATTTTCTCTTTACTATACAGTGCATTGTTACTTTTCTTTCACACTGCATGCTTAGTTACTTTGAGACACTATGTTTTAGTTTAGGATAACTTAGTCGTTAGGAGCATGTTTAAAACTAAAACTAAACCAGGAGGTGCTACTACGAGGAGTTTGGAGCGAACATCGTGGGCAACGCAACGAGTAACAATTTTCAGGTGGATCTGCAGCAACGAAACATCTTCACATCACATGAACATTCATATCACCTATCACTTTCTTTAGTTTAAATAACAACTCATAAGATCACTCTTTAGGCTTTTTGTACAATTCTGTTGTACAACTATAAGTCCTAACGTTTTAGGATTCCGAGGTTACCGTATGGTACGGTGTAAATCCTCCTGTCTTCTAGGTTATTTGCACAGTCTGACGTTGTGCAAACATAAGTCCTAAATCTTAAATAATTTGCAGAATTAAAATATGAAATAATCATCACTTCAAAGACATAAAGCTAAATATTAGGATAGTTGGGAGTTCTCCGGGGTTTCTCCTGGATCTGTGACGTCCCCTACTCTTCTTCCCTTTGGATTCCATAAATAATTGTTCATATTTTGAGTCATTCCTATTTGATTTTCCCATGTCCAATCGTGAAAACCTAAACTTTAGAATCTTGAAAACAAAACCATCTGATCTTAATCGAGAGTTTTCTTAAATGACTCCCAGTTATTTAAGATATAATTAACTATAGGAACTTGCCTCTATAGGGAACCAGAAACCCAGATAAAATAAACATTATATAATCCTCGTATTAGGTAAGGGAACTTGTCGGCAGATAAGACAATTTCGCAGACCGAACGGATGTCACAAATTCTTTAGTCTAGGTGATTGAACCCCTATCACAAGTGATATTTATCCTTCGGGATAAGTGTTTTATTTGTAGTATCGTATTCACTCGTCTAAACTATTTAAAATGTGAGACCTGTTTGGTTTCATCTATTTTAAATTAAAATGTTACTTTTTAAAATAAAAAAGGGTATATTCATATTTCAATTATTTTCAAAATCATAAAATCACTACTTTTTCAAACTACGAAGATGAAAAATAAAACAGCCGACAACTTAATGTATTTTTATCCTTTTCTATTCTCTTTCATACTTAACTTTCATAACCTCTCAAAATTTGAAGTCAACTTCATCCTTCCACTATGGATTTTTTTATTCAAACCATGAGGTTAAACCTGAAATGGCGCTAGAAAAAAGATCCTCCTCAGGCGCTGCCTTCGGTCATAAATTAAAATCCCATGGTGACAAGGGTATCTATAAATCCTTCTCTATGTTGTCGAATATCAACTTCAAACCAAAACTTTCTCTACTAAAAATCATCATAGGTGAAATTTCTCAAAAAAAGTATGATATTGATATCCTTCAATATCCAAAACATAAACACATAATCTTGGATTGTGGACTCTAGAGCTTCTAATTAAATGTTTAAAGAACTATAAACTCAAAATTACCGGTGGATTAATATTGCAACTAGTAAGCATTAAGACAATCAACATCACAAGCTCACTAGTTCTTAACATTAAGAAGGGGTCCCCGAAAAATAAGAGAAAAATAATTAATAAGTACCATCTTCTAAAGGAAGCATAATAAAATTGTGACACTTTCACCTTGGTCATTAAAATTTAATATGCTTACAAAATTATCCCCCATTCTTTTCATTAACACAAATTCTTAAGCATTTTAGTGTTAAATTTGTCAATTATCTAAGCACGCTCCAACTTTCTACCCGAATCATCCTTATAAAGCTTTCCAACCTTTTGCAGCTATTCATAGTGAGATCTCAGAAAAATAATATCTCAAATGATAGGAGATTTATGTCTTTCATTGATGAACACCCTAAAATGATTTAAATCTTCCTAGTGAAAGTGATATCAGAGTTAACTCAAACCACATTTGGAAAAGCAAATATTATTATAAGAAGCAAATAAGTGATTACAATCAAACACACTTGAAAGAGAAAATACAACACACACAACATGCAAACTCATGTTAGGGCAGATCTCAAGTGAAGGTAGTGACAGTTAGAGGGCCTAGTGGGGTAGCGACAAGATAAGGAAGGGGTTTTCGGGTTGTGGATGAAGAGAAGCAGCAATTAAGGGTGGAAGAAACAGCAGGAGGCGTCAACCCAAACAGCAGCACTTGGTTGTTTGGGGCGGCTGGAAGTAGCACTTGGCTGTTTGGGGCGGCTGGACAACAGAAAAACAGCAAGCAGAAGGCATGCGGCACTGGCAGCAAACTGGAATGAGGGAAAACAGTTGTCTAGGTGGCAGGAACAACAGAAAACAGACCTGATGGTTGTTTCCGGGTGGCGACAGTGAGTGGGAATGACTACGGAGACGGAGGCGGCGGCAGTGAAAGCGTGGGATTGTGAGACAGCCAAAGGGGGGCTATTTAGAGGTTGAGGCAAAGAGAAGGATGTTTGGACGGTGAGAAACTACAGGAAGACAGCTACGGCACTCTTGTCGGGGCGGGCGGGTGCAGTGAAAAGGAAGTCATGATAGCGAAGCGAGAGACTTGCAGAAAGGGATAGGGAAGAAAATCACCACCTAGAAACCAAGATACAGCCGAAGCACCATTTGAAACCCTATGATACAGCCCTCGAAGGGAAGAAGAGACGTCGGCGGCTGTCCCGATACAAAACACACAAAAAAATAATTTCCNCCCTGATGGTCATTTCCGGGTGACGACAGTGAGTGGGAATGACTGCAGAGGCGGCGGCAGTGAAAGCGTGGGATTGTGGGACAGCCAAAGGGGGACTATTTAGAGGTTGAGGCGAAGAGAAGGATGGTTGGACGGTGAGAAACTACAGGAAGACAGCAACGGGACTCTTGTTGGGGCCGGTGCAGTGAAAAGGAAGTCATGATAGCGAAGCGAGAGAGATGCAGAAAGGGATAGGGAAGAAAATCACCACCTAGAAACCAAGATACAGCCAAAGCACCACTTGGAACCCTAGGATACAGCCCTCGAAGGGAAGAAGAGACGTCGGCGGCTGTCCCGATACAAAACACACAAAAAAATAATTTCCAAACACTAATACAGCACATATATAAAAAATGACTGAAAAGAAATGAAGGATGATATAAATGAAAGCATAAAAAAGAAAAATGGGGTTATTTCAGTGTCTCTTCCCCCATAGCCATTCCCGCGATACTATAGTAGCTACAGTGTCGCGAAAATTTTGAGCGGTAAGCTCCCGCATCAAAAAGACAAAACATAAATCAATTCTATCTTTTAGAGTTATAACTCCATCAAAAATTGAATCCAAATCCAATTTTCAATCCTTGGGATAGACGAAGATAAATAAAATTTGCATTGAAGAATATTTCTAACAAATAATAGATTAACAAACTTTTTGTATTCATACTTCTAAACAAATCCAATAACTTAATTAATGAAAAGATGGACATTTTATGGAGATGGCTTAATTAATTACAATCACTAGTAACATCTGAAAATAATAGTGGAGGACGTTGTCGTTGCTACTACATATCTCTATAACTGTATAACATTAATAATCCTAAATTTTAAAACTCTTCAAATCCTCACCTAAGCTTATCCCAAATGTTGATGCATCACCACCATTCATCTTGAGGGATGAAATGCTATGCCTTTATTCATATGCTTCCTTGTCAAAATATCAACTAGACACAAAAGCTGAAACATGCATTTTCTTTAGCTACTCTCCTCACCAACAACAATACAAATATTATTCTCCAAATACTTAAAATATTATACCAAAACAGATGTAACATTCATCAAAAATAATCTTTTTTCTCAAAAACCCACATTCAGGTGAATAATATCAACTCAAGGTGATATCAATTTTACCTTATTGATCTCTCAGCCTACGCATCTTTCAAACATATACTTGAATCTTAACCATTAGAATCTCGGCCTTTTGAAGATCATATACAAACAGTATAGAACATAGGGATTGTTTTGTCCAAACAATAAGAAAATTCAACCAATAAGATAGAGCGAAGCCCGTCCCAAAACCAAACCTAATATTTGACCAAAGAAAGCCTTAGCATAAATCTCTCAATTTATCATTATATCTCCGATAACATATCTTTAAAGTTCCATGCCCTTACTACAAGTCTTCAAGCATAACAATTCCCAACAATATTCACGATGTCTTAGAAATACCTAAATGGGAAAATGCCATGCATGAAAAAAAATGAAAGCTCTCAAAAGAAATGATACGTGAAACTTTTCAAGTCTTCACAAAGGGAGGAAATTTATTAGATGCAAAAAAATCTTCAATATAAAATACAAAGACGATAGAAGTGTTGACCCAAGATTAATAGCTAAAATTTAACTCAAACCTACAGGATTGATTATTAAGAAACCATTGTCCTGATTGCTAAGATGAAGACTATCAGCCCAATTTTCTCTCTTATTGTTTGTGCCTACTAGATGTAAAAATTGTCTTTCTAAATGAAATTTAGAAGATAAAGTCCATGTGATGATTCCTCCTCAA
Source organism: Phalaenopsis hybrid cultivar (assembly GCA_002079205.1). Taxonomy (NCBI): domain Eukaryota; kingdom Viridiplantae; phylum Streptophyta; class Magnoliopsida; order Asparagales; family Orchidaceae; genus Phalaenopsis; species Phalaenopsis hybrid cultivar. Next base: position 171,014 of record JXCR01041138.1, read on the forward strand.
TTTGAAGGATGAACAATAAGAATTGAGTTTACAAACTCAAGAAATCTCCATATGATTTAAAACAATCATCAACAAATTGATTTGACAAATTCACCAAGAAATTATTTGAAGGAAAAAATTTATTTTGATCATATATAATGACAATTCATCTTAACAAAATAAAAATAAAATAAATAAGTTGTAAGGTCTAACTAAAGAACTTGAAAAAAAGGACATTAATTTATTAAAATAATTCTTATGCATGGAATTAGCAAGATTAAGTAGAGGGGTGTCTGGTAATAAAAACACACCTTTGACTTAATAATGGCAATAAAACACACCTTCGCCGATGAATCCAATAAATAAAGTTGGAGCCAGAGAAGATTCTACTTCAACTAACAAAGGAAGGTGGGTGCCAACAATTTGTCAGAGACTCGCAGTAGACCTAATATTTTCTTTCCCATTAATATTGTTACTCAATTTATGTGTAACCCCATATAGAAACATATTTATGATGTATATAGGATACTAAGATACCTTTAAAGGGCACCCAAAAAAGAACATAGTTATAAAAATCTTCATTGATGTTAATCGAAATAGATCTGTGATAGATATGTAAATCCATCAACTTATTGCTCATTCAAATGAATAAATTTAGTGATGTAGGGAAGCAAAAAATAAATTCATATTGCCCAGAGCAATGTTGATGCAGGATTCAGAGTGTGGCCCATGATATTTGTGAAGATATGTGACTTAACGCCTTCTTTAAAATATACTAGTTTTCACAATAAAACCTATAATAATGTAGTTTGATAATCAAACTGCTATTAACATTACTAAAAACTCAATCCATCATGATCAAACTAAGTATGTTGAAATTAACATACTCAATAAAGGAGAAAATTTATAAGTTATTATTATCCAAATGAATTACACTCCAACAAAACTTCCATATGAAGTCCACCAACCCAGCAATCTGCACCCACTTGCCTTCCATATGCAATCCACCAACCATTATATTAGGTTAATTGCATTATGGTAGAATAAATTTAAAATTCATAAAAATTGATTAGGTTAATTGCATTATTGTTTTTACCTTATTCTAGCTTAACTTCTTAACTGATTATGATCACCTATAAATATTGAGTCTATTCTACTCATTAAAAAAAGAAATATGAAGTATTCTTCCCTCATATTTTCAACATTTAGAAAAGAAGGTACAGCCTTTAAATAAAACTTTTCATTGCATGATCACTAAAGTAAAACATAAGATGCCTTTTCAGTGAGAACAATAACCAATAATAGCAGTAAGAAGCAAAGTTCAAGTGAAGACAGATTCAATCTATGGGTAGTAGAATCAAGCCAATATTACTGGTCCAGTTCAACAGGAATATTGGTATATGATATGAATAACTTGAATTCATTATAATAATATTAAGCTGAGCCTGCCTTTCTTGCTCAAACTTGCCTGAATGAAGTCTATAGATCCTGAACCAGCTACAAAATAGTTAGGAGTTCCAAAACGGCCAAAATCAATGTATCCCTACACAATATAAAAGAAAAGTATCAATAGCATGTCAATTAAAAAAGAGAAAAGCTGCCAAAAATCAGTGGTGGAGCAATAGATGGTGATCATATGTTTCTTATAAAGCACTAAATTGCGCCCAAAATCTAAATAAAAGTAACTGCAAAGAACTTCATTCCACTGCCCTTAAACCACAAGTTTCTAAAACATTTTCACTTTGTAGAAAATAGGAAATACCATTTGTCAGCAAAATGAGGCCACATCAACCATCTTGCCGGCTACATCGAATAAATAAATCACAAATAATATAGAGATTCCATTTTGTTTCTATTTATGCATTTGAAGCTAGATAGAAATAAATCAAGGAATTTAAATGAAAGAAAGTATTCTTTCATGCCCATTTAAAAGTCAAATGCATCTGGATCAAGCATAATAAAAGAGGGAGATTTACATACCTACCACCCAATTCCTATGTATTATTATACGTAAAAATGGAAGTTTTGAGTGGTTAATATGTTAATACATAGGAATTGGGTCGTATTATGCGAAGGCCCCTAAAAGAGAATGAATAAAAAGTGATGTTTATTTTCATAAAACCATCATTTTACAAGACATTTTTTGTTGAAAATAAATTTTACCCCAACTACGCAAGTCAATATAACATATTGGTATATCACATTATTGTTGCCAAATTATTTTAAAATAATGGAGCAAAAAAAGGCATATCTAATAAATGAAATAAATACTTCAACTAATACTAATTCAATGACTAGAAGTTGTGCATCATACCATCTGAGATCGGAGTTCAACGTCTTTACAAAATCGCACAACCAAATCACCATCCTGCATGGTGACCAAATAAACATCATTAGATGCAAATCTCGAGATATAGATGGAATATATAACCATTGCTCGCTTTCCAAGCATGCATCAAGAAAAAAATTGCATATATCCAAAGAAACAAAGCGTTATATAAGAAAATTTGTAATAAGTGAACAATTTTACAAATAGGAACTAAAGGAACAAGGCTTAAGAAAAATTGACACCAAGGTTAGCGATAATTATGTGAAATATTAATTCGATACAACAACAAATTACACTAAGAAAACTAATCAGAAAATGAAATAAACAAAAGAAAAAGGACTAACGAGTCAGGCATGATCAAGCTAGTACTACTCAAGGTACAAATTTAGAATGAGAGATCTTTCATGTCAAACACAATTTATTCAATTGGGCTCTAAAAGGAGGTTGTCTAATCATATTTTGGCTATAACGTGAGTTTCGAAGGCATATTGATTTAAAATGATTCCAGAGATTTCCCATGACCATTCAACGGAATCGATCAAAACATCCTCACTTGAAGGAAAACAATATTTTAGATGTCAATTGTGCTTAAATTAATATAATTTTTTAAATATGAATATTCTTAACTAGCATGCATATTGCATCTTTTAGTCATTTATATTACTGTAATTTTTGGAATATGTCTCACTAAGTTATTGATAACTTTGTCAAAATAGCATTTTCAAGTTTAAACTTTTGATTAGAAGATGATTGACCGAAGAGAAACAATTATATAATGCGCAGTCAATCTAGAGGAAGATGATTACATTTCTAATTGTATGTTAGATTTATTTAATCATTAGTGGCTATTTAAAATTATTTGATTTATTTACTATTAGTCATAGAAAATAAGATAGAAATTTGAATTTTAGTGTCAGGCAATCCATTACTACCTTGAAAATTCCAAACCTCTAAACAAAGTCATGCCAATTGCTAGTATTTATAATAGACTGAATATAATAAATGATTAATTTGATCACTATCTCATGATTCCATTGCTCAATATCAACCTAGTTGACCCAGCTTACTAACAATATAGATGATCTAGCCACACTATCAAGAAAATTATATTAGAAGCTAGAGGAATGAGGGATTGCCTCCATTTATGTACATTCCAAGAAGACTAGGTTGACAAAATCCCCAATAATGTGTCCATCCTCAAGATGAAGTCCTAATGCCACACTAGATGGCAATGGCCAAGGGTGTAAGTTTACCTAATCATCATTCAAAGGTGAAGGGACATAAACATGGAACATACAATGCTTAGAGACTCAATTGACTCGTATTAAACTTGGTTGAAAGTCACAAAATATCATTGTTGTGACTAGTNGAAAAAATGAGACCAAATGGATCTCATTTGTCCAATAGTTTGCATAATTGTGCCCGATACCGCGAATACTACACCCTCCCGAAAGATAAGTGTAGATCTCGGCGATAAACCCAATCCTGCAAACTAAGAGATTTGTGACATACGTTTGGTCTGCGAACCTTTTATGTATGACCGACAAGTTCCCCTATTTAATGCAAAGATTAAATAGGATTTATTTTACCTGGGTTACAAGTTCCCTATAGAGGCAAACCCCTATAGTTAATTACATCCCAAGTGACGGGAGTCAGTTGAGAAAACTCTTGATAATGATCAGTGGTTCTAGTCTTCAAGAATTCAAGGTTCAGGTTTTCAAGGTAGGACGTGGAAAAAACAAGTGAGAGTGGCTCAAATAGGAACAATTATTTTAGGAGTCCAAAGAAAAGAAAAGGTAAAGGATGTCACAGATCCTGAGGAGAACTCTCAGTGACTTCCCAAACTATCCTACTGTGTGGCTGCATTTTTAGAGATGATGATATTCAATTGTTCAATCCTGCCAATTTTATTATTTGGGACTTACATTTGCATAATACCCGATTATGCAAATAGCCTGTGAAGATAAGAGAGTTTACGTCGTGTCACGCGACAACCTCGGAACCTAAGGCGAGTTAGGACTTACGCTGCACAACATGGTTGTACAGGAGCCTAAAAAGGGAGTGAGGATTTACGACGCGCTAGGCGAGCTACCTCGAAGTCCTATGGGTTGTTATTATGCTAGGAAAAGATAATGTTGAAGAAGATCCTCTTGTTGCTCGGTTTGAATTCCTCGTTGTGCTGCCCACAAAGTTGGCTCCAAGCTCCTGTTGTAGCGATGATTCCAGGGTTTAAAGTTTTTGAGATTGGTGATTTGTACTTCTCAGTTTTGGTGTCAATCTTTGGTTTTGTTTTGTTTCAATTTTGGTTTTGCATGCAGAGTAGTCAAATTGCAGGTAAATAGAAAGTACTTGAAAGGTAAAATGCAGTAACGTAAAATGTTGTAAATAAACTGTAAAAGCGTACATGGGCATCTGTTACTGTTGTGTTATTAATGTTGCGAGCATAGTATGATTTGCAGTAGATTTAAATAAACTTGCAAGAAAATTAAACAAGGCGATAAAACCCAACGCAAAAGTCAGAAAAATGAGTTGTAAAAAAAAATCACGATAAAAGAAACTCTTAGCCACATATGAAAGATCAGGACTGGGTATAAGAAATTGGTAAAAGTGGGGGCTCAGAGCTGGGCTGTGTGCTTCTCGATCTTGAGTAAGAGTTGTCAATTCGACAATCTACAGGAGGTAGTTCTTAACCTCAATCCAAATGACTAACCATGGACTTTTATAAATTTTCATAGAAAAATTATTTGATTTTCATGCAAAAGCTGTTGTTTAAGTTTTTTTTTATGCAGAGTTATTTTAAACATGCAAAAGATATTTTGTTTTATTTTTGTAAATATTTTGTAAAGTCGTATAGTCCACAGGCTGATCACTCTAATCGTGCTAGAACTACTGGCAACCTAGGAGTGTCGGGGGCAACGATCCCACCAAGAGTCGGCAAATAGCATCATCGATCATTTCCTCTCTCTTATAGAAGATCCTTGAGGTAGGAGATACTATTTTAATAATCTCACTTCGTATCCCTCGTTTAAGCACACATAAGCAATGTCGTCATTGCCCTCGCCACTTAGACCCTAGACTTAACCTAGTCCAAAGATCCATATGTGGAATTAACAAATTTCCCCAATTGTCAGGAGGATTTGAGTGTAATATCCAAGCTCAAATCCCGGTGCACTGGGTTTTATTGTAGGTTAAGTCATTGAGGGAATTTCACTGTTGATTTAATTAAGGAAGCATGAGTCACGTCTCGGTGCATCATGTCTAATGTCTTAGTCAGTTTGTGAATTAGGATCAAGTGTCTAGTTTCACTGTGCATTCGAGGATTATGTGAATAGACTCTTACCTAACGTATGCTCCTAAAACCTTAAGAGGTTACACTGCAGAGATTAGGTAGATGGGCTCTCACCTAGAGTGTGCTCCTAAAGTCTAGGAAACCTACACTAAGGATTAGGTGGATGGGCTCTCACCTAGGGTGTGCACTTAAGCTCTGGAAAGCCTACACTGAGGATTAGGTGGATGGCCTCTCACACAGGGTGTGCTCCTAAAATCTAAGAATTCTGTGCTGAGAATTAGGTGGATGGGCTCTCACACAGGGTGTGCTCCTAAAATCTAAGAATTCTGTGCTGAGAATTAGGTGGATGGACTCTCACCTAGGGTGTGCTCCTAAAATCTAGGAAGACTATGCTGAGTATTAGGTGGATGGACTCTCACCTAGGGTATGCTCCTAAAATCTAGGAAGACTATGTTGAGGATTAGGTGGATGGACTCTCACCTAGGGTGTGCTCCTAAAACTCTAGGAAGCCTACTCTTTAACTTATGCTTAAGGTGGTCTAAGGTTTTCTATATCTTCCAATTAATTAAATCATTAATCCCCATCTTTATGACTTAACCATTTAAAAAGAAGTAAAACAAAAGAAAAATGAGGCAGACCCACTTCCAAAACTAGTAAAGTCAAGGGAGAAAATAACGAGTGGATCGACCTAAAAGCGTTTAAAATCTTTCAACAATTGTAATTAAATGGACTCTCGAGAAGAGTGCTTGAGTTTGTTCCAAGACAGTGCATAAAATCAGCCTGAATCGACACATAAAGTGACTCAAAAACAACGATCAAAGTTAGCCCAAATCAGCGCCTATAGTGGCTCCAAAACAGTGCCCAAAATCAGCTCAAATTGGCACCTAAAGTGGCTCCAAAACAATGCACAAAATCAGACTTTAAATTCACCTCAAAACATTATGTAAGCCACTCTAAATCAACAAGCAAAAGTACCCAAAACAGTGTCGAAATTGCTCCAAAATGGAGCCCAAATTATTTCCAAATTAGCATATAAATCCTAAGCATGAAAAGATACATTTCACATTAAGAAATAAAAATACCTCTGACGTAGAATTAAAGATCAGAGTTGTGTAATTATAAAGCTTTGGTTCCTCATATATAGAGAATATATGCATTGTATGATATGCACGTAAAAATTGAAGCCAATGTGATAGATATGCAAGCACATAGCAATTGAGTGGCATGTGTGTAAAACAAAACTTAGGTATTAGACATACAAGTCGATTCCAAGACTTGGGTGTTGGATATGTAAATACATATGAATTACGTAGTATGTATGTAATTCTTCCTATCCAAACAATCGATTCAGGCAAGCAACTCATTTAATCAACAAAAGGATCTTCACAATTTCGATAAAAGAAAGACTCTGCAATGGTAAAAAGATTTCAATCGTCACCGGCCTTTTAAGCATGCATGAGTTTTCAGAAGACAACATTAAGATTGAAATATTATCAAGCGTAAATAAAATGTTCAGGTATTAAGAACAGAAAAAGACATCATTAAAATTACCTCCAATGCTAGACTAACCCATATGAAATATGCTGAGAAGTAACTGATAGAACAAAAGTTTGAGAACAGTAGTAGTAGCATGCAATAAGCTCAGAAAGTTTCAATTGTTATAACCAAATACTTCGATAAAAGATTTGTGGTGAACTGAAAGGAATAATCGAGGTAGAATGTAAGATCAGAGAGTTCAAACCTGCGCGTCAAAGTGTGGCAGATGATCGACACAGAGAGAACGAAGGTGTTCTGCCGAGAGCAGGGGGAGGCGAATCAGACGTATACGGGAAGGCTAAGCGGCTTCGTGCAGAGGAGGACCAGCGACTTCGATGCGGACGAGAGGCGAATGGGGCTTCGATCGAGAAAGAAAGAGGGAGCTGTCTTCGGTGCCGATCAAAGGAGCTAAGGCGAGCGGGAGACAGGAGCTCGGTTCGCAGCGTCGAATGGCAGAGGAGAGCGTGCGAGCGGAGTGGGATAGAGGGAGTGCGGCCTTCGGTTCAGGGAGGAGTAGTGTCGAGCGACTGTTCGGCGTGAGAAGGAAGAGCGGAGCGGGGTGGTTTCGATCGGGAGGAGGCGAGCGGCTTCGTCCGTTCGGCGACAGAGGAAGGAGGAGTTGAACGGGAGAGTCTTCGACGCAAAGAAGACCCGAGGAAGAAGTCTTGGGCCGCGCGAGGGAGGAAGTAGACGGGAGCAGGAGCGAGCGGAGGATTTCGGTCTGTGAAGGAGGAGGTGTACGGGACCGAGCGTGAGAAAAAACAGGGTGTCGAATCGTGTCGAGCGCCCGAGGAAGAAGCCAACGTTCCCCTTTTAGAACAAGAGCGGGGTTGAATTTAATCGAATAAGCCGTTATACTAAAACTTTGGCGGGACTTAATAGGTTTTCGTTGATGAAGCAGATTCAAAAGTAAAGTCTTTAACTTTCAATTAAAGTGAGATTAAATGCATATTTGAAACTTAAAAATTTAAAATTCAAAATTTTTTAACCCTTGTTCAGCCTGCGTCCAGTCCAAATCGAAACTGAGTTGAACCTGGGTTGAGTTTGGGCCCGCGGCTCACTAAAAAAAACGTGCATCGATTTTCGTGTCATTTGTGCTCGCGTGTAACCCTAGCAATATGGGTGTCTTTCCTGGCTAAAGTTGACGTTCTGGACGCGTCGGTGCGGTCTGTTTCGTCATCCGGGGCCATCCGGACGAGTTCGCTGACGGGCGAGTCGATTCAAGTCAAAGTCGTGTGTGGTGCAGTGAGTGTGTGAATTGCGGCATTCGCGAGTAATCGAGTCACAAAGGGTTCACCTAAGACAGTTTGATCCTATAGGAACTCATTTTCAGGCCCTCTACATGTTGGTCATTAACCTTTGCAACTAGAAGTTGAGTGTTTCGAACCACTCATGCGAGTTCTTCACAAAAATGAGTCAAGAAGTGGTCTGCAGTTCTACAAGAGGTGGGCTCCATTGCTAGTCCGCTAGGCTAGTCAACAAGGAACTCATAAGGCTAGATTTTGGGTTCTGGGAGTAGGAGATTAAGACCTCACTAAAAATGAGGTCAACACCTGTTCAACCCTAGTAGAAGTTGCCAAGATGTGTGGGAATAGAAAACAACAAAAAATACTTTATTATACTGAAATCATTGGCTCTAATGCCTCTTTTTAAGGGAGAGAGACACCAAAAGTGACAATGAATGGACACCCATCAACTCAAAAGCTTTGGCTAATTCAGTAAGGGCAACTATTAGTCTATTAGGAAGTCAACTATAAAAAAAGGTCAAGAATTTTCCATGCCATTCAAATTTTCCTAGGTTCACGTATTAAAGGTTTTCTAGTACAAGAAAAACTGTACAGAATATTCTACAACCCTCGGTTGATCAAAAACAGACAATAATATAAACATAAGGATCATATCTAGAAAGCAATGAAGATTATTATTTCGTGGGGTTACCTTCCCTTCATGTGTAATAACATGGCCAATCCAATCTGTCTGAAAAGCAATTTAAGAAAAAACATAAGTCGAATAAACACATTAGATGAAACTGTCAACATGCACTAGCTTTTAAGCGAGATGACAGTGCATACAAAATCAACAAGGCGGCTGCTGTTATCAAGAGCGTAACAGTTGGAATAAGGTGCCACCGCCGGCGCAGCAAAAGGTAAATACAAACATATGGCTGTTGAGAAGAAAAAAATTATGAGAAAAACAAGAATGTTTAAAAAAAATTATATAANATAAAATCAGCAATGGCAGCAACAAGATGCAGACATGAATTAGGAGAACATTAATAAAATTCTAATGTTGTTTTTTTTTTTTTCATGTTCTTTTTCACTCTGTGTTTAAATTGGGCTTTAAATATTCCCAACATGACTCAAAAGCATGGTATGACAGCTTCAGATAATTGAATCCACCTTGAAGAGGAGAACTTTAAGACATGCTAAACGATAGAAAATAGAATCTGTGATCATGAAAACAATTTATATGTTAGGAATCTAATGTAGCAACCATGAACAAACCAAATCTTGTGCTTTTAAGATGATTAAACCATAAATTGGATGAAAACACCACATACACAGGTGTTGTTTACAACGAATTTAGGTCCAAAGACCATGTCATTGAGAAAGCCTAGAGACATGCGAAGAATTTGTCGCTCCTAGATAACCCACAAATTGCTTGCTTTCCACTTTGCCTCTTTAGATACTACTCATATCCTGTGGTTGGAACCACAATGACATTTTCTCAACAACAATACAAGGGATGCTTTGCAAATTACAGCATTTCAAGCAAATTACATGTAAGTAATAGCAAAGTTCAAGGTGCATAGAAAACTGCAACAAAGGTTCAGGATGCAATAGACTTTATAGAAATCGTGTTTCAAGGTACAAATGGGAATTTCAGAACTTCAACTAGCAGAATTTCAGCAATTCATGAAACTTCTTATGTTAAAAGGGTGGCAAGGTAAGAAATAAGCAATGGGGACAAAAACACTTGAACCTGTTCAACCCTAGTAGAAGTTGCCAAGACCTGCGGGAATAGCAAACAACAAAAAATACTTTATTATACTCAAATCATTTGCTCTAATGCCTCTTTTGAAGGGAGAGAGACACCAAAAGTGACAATGAATGGACACCCATCAACTCAAAAGCTTTGGCTAATTCAGTAAGGACAACTATTAGTCTATTAGGAAGTAAACTATAAAAAAAGGTCAAGAATTTCCCATGCTATTCAATTTTTCCTAGGTTCACGTATTAAAGATTTTCTAGTATAAGAAAAACTGTACAGAATATTCTACAACCCTCCGTTGATCAAAAACAGACAATAATATAAACATAAGGATCATATCTAGAAAGCATTGAAGATTATTATTTTTTGCGGTTACCTTCCCTTCATGTGTAATAACATGGCCAATCCAATCTGTCTGAAAAGCAATTTAAGAAAAAACATAAACACATTAGATGAAACTGTCAACATGCACTAGCTTTAAAGCGAGATGACAGTGCATACAAAATCAACAAGGCGGCTGCTGTTATCAAGAGCATAACAGTTGGAATAAGGTGCCACCGCCGGCGCAGCAAAAGGTGAATACAAACATATGGCTGTTGAGAAGAAAAAAATTATGAGAAAAACAAGAATGTTTAAAAAAAATTATATAAAATATTTCATGAATAAAGTAAACAAAGATAATTCTTGCATTTGAATACAATACATGTTTTGAAAATGAGAATTGATTCACATAAGCAGTTAACAATTCCACTTGGGAGATCAACAGTCTACAAGGCTACAAATACCTTACTAAGAAATTAATCCAATACATCTGACATCTATTAAACATCTGTAAATTAATTGAAACTAATTTAGTTCTGGCTGAAGCTAGAACCATAATGAAACTCTTTACCTACAAAAGCATACCAAATCACGAGGTAACATGATCCATCACACAGTTTCTCTCTACCAAGCAACATTTCAGTCAGGCCTACATGCAAATATAAGAAATAAGAACTTTCATATAGATAAGATTTGCCACTCAAATATAAGATATTTTACCAAAACATAAAACGTTTTACCCAGACATAATGTTTGCTCATAACATGTTTAATAAAACTAAGGAATTTTTTTAAGATGGATAGCTCTAAATTTGAGATTGATCATATTAATGTTAGCAGATATGGCACCACTTTAAGAGTAAATTCCTTTTTTGAGCACAGCATTGTTCGAACATTCCCATAAATTTGGCACTTACGTAATACATTCTAAATTATTCAAAGATTGCATTCACTTTTACAGGAAAAAAAAACAAAAAATGTTGCAGCAAATAGAGCAACATTTGCATTGTTTAATTAATCTCCTATAGTAATTAAAAAAGCAGATGATCCAAGTTGAAGAATCCCGGATGCGATAAATAATAGCCTTAATGATCGAAGTTGGCATACCGAAACAATCAAAGCAGGCCTCTTTCAGAACTATTAACACTTAAATAATGATCAGCTCAGAGACTTGCTCTACTGCGCTCTGAATCAGGATCAAAAAACTGCAAATATGATAACGAAGAGGAGAAAAACAATTGATAACTACTGAAGAGAATCGCATATCACAAAACCTAAGAAATGAAAATGCGATGGAAGAGAATTTGAAGAGAACTCGCTGAAAGTCGCTTCCCCTCCGACGTTGGGGCTGGCGAAATAGAGAGAATAAAACCGAACGAAAGCTCTTGCCGGTAGGGCTGTCAAAACGGCTCGTTGTGCGAACAGCTCGTGCTCGGTTCGTTAAGAACTCCTTTCGGTTCACGAGCCGAACACCAACTAAGATTTGTTTGTTCGTGTTCGATTTTTTTTGGCTTGAAATACTATTAGTCAAGTTTATATATATATATATATATATAGTAGTATTTTAAAAAAATCTAATTAACTATAAGGCTACAAAGATTTATAATCATTTAAAANCGAAACAATCAAAGCAGGCCTCTTTCAGAACTATTAACAATTAAATAATGATCAGCTCAGAGACTTGCTCTACTGCGCTCTGAATCAGGATAAAAAAACTGCAAATATTATAACGAAGAGGAGAAAAACAAGTGATAACTACTGAAGAGAATCGCAGATCACAAAACCTAAGAAATGAAAATGCGATGGGTGAGAATTTGAAGAGAACTCGCTGAAAGTCGCGACGTTGGGGCTGGCGAAATAGAGTGAATAAAACCGAACGAAAGCTCTTGCTGGATTGACGAAACTAGCGAACTCAGAAGCCGGAGATTGTGTCGGTCTTTTCACCCGCAAAAAAATAAAAAAATAAAAGATATTTACATAAATATGCCTCCTAGGCATGAATCCCAAGATAATCGGACACTTTAGAAGAAATGAGTGAGTATCAGATGCAGACGGGTGTATCAAAAGACTTGGTCCCTCTGAACGAAGACTGATTTCAATTGAAATGATCGCCATACGATTCTACCATGATCAATAATTGATAAGTAAATGAAAAATGGTCAATCGACAAGATTCCCACCCACCAAACCAATCAATCCATCTTATTGTATTTGTTATTCTTGTAACTTAGTAAAAAGCCTCTCCAAAAAAGTTAATGATGAGGAACTAGTATGTAATTTTATAAAACCAATGTCCTATGTCTATAAAGAGAATGTTTTCATAATTAAGGGTTTACTAACTATTTACTGTTCATTATCATTTCTTCTTTTTCTTTTTGTACGTTTTATTCCTTGTGTGTGTTTTCAGGACACTTTTGGATTCAACATTATTTTAGGTGCGGCGAGCATGAAGACATGCCAACAACAAGAACAGGAGCCCAAAATCAACAACAACAAATAAAGACTAATAAGAGGAACTTAGTGGAAGGAGGCTACACTAGAGAATACATGGAGGAATTCGTCCAGTAAGGACTGCAAGGCCTGAGGACTCGAATAACCAATCATATGTCAAGACAGTTCATGGAAGTACTCAAAGCAGTTGCGGCCTTAGGAGGAACCCCATTCACAGGAGGGGAACGGGTTCAACTGGAAGAGTGTCCTTCCCCACAGGAAGAATTGCCAACGCATAATGGGAGGAGAACAAATCATCTACATGAGAAGTTTGAGGATGTGCAATATCAAGACAATGTCGGATTGGCCCCATATACCTTGATATTTTTTACGTTCATTTAGATGGCTAGCTCTAATCCATGAATCAAACCTTCATATTTTGCCTCAGTGTTCGTACGTGGCTAAGGAGTTTTCTTTGAACTTTCATTCTCTTTCTTTTCCCCGAAGATAGTGCACTCATTTGAATATGTACTTCACTTGTATGTTTCTTTTAGTATAACTTCTTTCAACTTCGAGAAATGGTGGTTTTTTTTATATAAGAATAATTATTATATTTAGTTTTTGTTCTGATTTTTCGGCTATAATGTTATTCAAACATTTTAGTAGAACTCAACCATTATAAGATATATGCCTTGGCTAATCTCTTAACTTTCTGTTTTGATTTTTGTGTTTTTTATGAGTCATTGTTACAAAAATTTAATTATTGGCTTCTTTGTTGAATTTTGTTTCAACTTACAGAACTAGTGATATAAGTAGAGCATAGGTTGATATATTTTTGTTGCACGGTTAATTCTCTGGTTAACCTAGATGTAGTTTTATTTCTTGGAAGGATTTTAAACAATTATATATGGGGTTAGATATATTGATCTCATTGTGATATTTTTTTCATTCTTTATCTTTCAGATTTTGGTTGTTTTTTTTAAGATTCTTGCAAGATTCTCTTGATTGTTGGACGTTCATTTGTTATTTTGTAAGTTCGTTGGATTCCTATCTTTACATTTTGATGAACTTTATCCATTCATCTAATGTTGTGTCATCTGTTGTTGGGTACATTTGTAGTGAATGCTCTTTCATTCAAATTCTTCTCTTGTTGGATTCAATTGAGGTTCTTTTACTGCTAGTCTTGATGTCGAAGATGGTTTGCTGGTATTTACTGAGATTATTCTGATTCGGTAGAGTTGGAAGTTCTTTGGTTGGGGTAGAAAACATCTTTTTACTTGAAGCTTTATGCGGAACATTATTGTGATTTGTTTTCTTTTTTTATGTATTTATGTACTTTTGCTCATTGATGTTTTGATCGGGTGCGATGGTTTACAAACTGAATAAGAACAGCCAGTTCAATCCGTTTTATCGTGAACTAGTCCCAAGCTCGGTTCTGATTTGGCTAAAACATGCTCCTCACACCAGACTAGCGAAAAGCTAGTCAAAATGGAAAATTGAGGATGTTTCACAGGATCATTTGGTTCATAGGAATCAATTTTTGCTATATATGAGTCGCAAAAGGCAACCAAATCTCACTTTGCTTTCAAGCTCGTAGCCACGAGCTTGTTTGGTCGGCCCTAATGAGCACAAAGCCATAGTATGGAGCTGAGAAGCATGGTGGGATCTTTGCACCTGATGGGCATATTCTTTTGAAGCCAAAGGAGTTGAAGGAAGATGTGTTTTACTTGCAAGAACGACCAATGTGAAAAGCCTTTTTGTTACATATACATACACATACATACATACATACATACATACATACATACATATATATACATACATATATATATATATATA
>JXCR01041138.1:201160-217279 GCA_002079205.1 Phalaenopsis hybrid cultivar
CATATCAACACATTTCTTCTCGAGAACTCTCCAAAGGATATCTCTTGGAACCTTATCGTAAGCTTTTTCTAAATCAATAAAAATCAAATGTAGATTCTCCTTATTATCTCTGAACTTCTCCATCAAACCTCTCAATAAATGTATAGCTTCCATAGTAGACCTGCCCGACATGAATCCAAATTGATTATGAGAAATTTTTGTGATGTGTTTTAACCTATGTTCAATTACCCTCTCCCATAACTTTAAAGTATGACACATCAACTTAATTACTCTATAAGTTGCGCACTCTTGTGCATCCCCTTTACTCTTAAAAATGGGGACCAAAATACTCTTCCTCCACTACTCAGACATCTTTTTAGTTTTTAAAATAATATTAAAGAGTTTAGTAAGCCAAGAAACTCTCAAATCTCTAACATTTACATATTTCATTTGGGATATCATCAGGTCCTACAGACTTTCCACCATTGGTTTTCTTTTTTACTAATGCGACGAGTTTTTAAAATAATATTAAAGAGTTTAGTAAGCCAAGAAACTCCCAAATCTCCCAAATATTTCCCACTTTAAAATCAGGTCCTACAGACTTTCCACCCTTGGTTTTCTTTAAAGCCTCATCAACTTCTTTTTTGCTGACGGCAGAAATGATACGTTTTATTATTATTCACGATATTAAAATCACTAAGGTCGATCGTATTTTCAAAAANGTTTGAAACAGCAGATCAAAGCAATCGGTTTACTTGTTAAAGGCCTTAGGATAGGGTAGATTTGTTGATACTCTTACAGAAGGAGCGCAAAGTTTCTTTCTTGTCTAAGGTTGTGAACTTACCCTTGCCGAGCAGACTTAATGAGTTACTTAAACAATTTGAAGGAACTATCTTGAAATTCAGAAGGAAGATTTACATACATGCCACTTAACTTTTATGCGTTTACATATCTAACACCCAAACTTCAATATTTACACACATACCACTCAAATTCTTCCTAACACATAACAAATATCACCATTTTAACTTTTTAAAATACATATGTTCATGCTTAGGTAAGTTGTTATTGTTGTTTTGGAGATAGACATGTAAATTCGTGAGGATTAAGTGGTTTGTATTTAATTGTCATTCGTTGAAATCATGCGAGAATTAACCTCATTCCTTCTAAGGAGTGGTTTCATTTTTCAAAGCCCGAGTGCTTTAGGGGGGATCCAAGTAAAGTCTGCTACTTAGGGTAGAAGAAGTTACAGGAAATGAAATTGAATTCTCTTACTTTTCTAATTGATTGCACCTTTTAGCCTATGATCAGACTTGTTCAACTATATTTGTGTTGTTGTTGCTTCCCGGAGTGTTCTGCTTTTTTTGTTAGGGGTTATGTGCCTCATCTAAAGTGCTGTTTGATCTTTCAAATTGCTGCTTGAGTTTGTAGCCGGCCATAAAAGTGTTGTTTGATCTTTCAAATTGTTGTTTGGGTTTGTAGCAGGTCATAAAAGTGTTGTTTGATCTTTCAAATTGGTGTTTGGGTTTGTAGCATGCCATAAAAGTGTTGTTTGATCTTTCAAATTGCTGTTTGGGTTTGTAACAGACCATAAAAGTGTTGTTTGATCTTTCAAATTGTTGTTTGAGTTTATAGCATGCCATAAAAATGTTGTTTGATCTTTCAAATTGTTGTTTTGATTCCTATGAAGCTATACAAGTGATGTTTAGGGGTTATTTTGGGACTGGCTCAGACTGGTTTCGCTGCAGTTTTCAGAGCTTTAAATGTTTTTTTTAAGGGAGACTTTATCACTGTTTTGGGCTAGTTTTTCTAGCTAATTTTGTAACATTTAAAATTAATGTTTTGGGCTTATATGAGAGCTATTTGGGAATTTTAAAATTGTTGTTTGAAGCATTTTAAATGCGGTGTTTGAGGTTTTTAAAAGTGTTGATTTTAAGTGTTTTAAAGTGTTTTTTTTTGTTGACCTCAGAAAGGTTCTGGGCATCCTTTAAGCACTGATTTACATGTTGATTTGGAGACTTTAAAAGTTGTTATTTTGGGCCGCTCAAAACATTGTCTTGGAGTAGATTTAAACACTCATCTTAAGGGTCGATTTAATTACAATATTGAAAGAATTTAAACGTTTTTTAGGCTGATTCACTTGTTTTTCCCCCGCTTTGACTTTACTAGTTTTAGAAGTGGTTCGGCCTCCTTTTGTTTTATTTATTTTTAAATGGTTAAGTCATAAAGATGGAGATTGATGATTTAATTAATTGGAAGATATAGAAAACCTAAATCACTTTAAGCACAAGTTAAAGAGTAGGTTCCCTAGACTTTAGAAGCACACCCTAGGTGAGAGCCCATCCACCTAATACTCTGTGTAGTCTTCCTACACTTTAGAAGCACACCCTAAGTGAGAGCCCATCCACCTAGCTCTCGGTTTAGGCTTCCTACACTTTAGAAGCACACCCTAGGTGAGAGCCCGTCCATCTAATCCTCAGTGTAGGCTTCCTAGACTTTAGGTACACAACCTAGGTGAGAGTCCATCCACCTAGCCCTCAGTATAGACTTCCTAGTTTTTAAGAGCACACCCTAGGTGAGAGTTCATTCACCTAATTTTCAGCATAAACTTCCTAGATTTTATGAGCACACGCTAGATGAGCATTCATCCACTTAATTTTCAAATAAATAACTAAACTTGACACTTGACCCTGATTCACAAACTGACTAAGACACTAGACATGATGCACCGAGACGTGACCCGTGCTTCCTTAATTAAATCAACAGTGAAATCCTCATAATGATTTAACCTACAATAAAACCCAGTGCATCGGGATTTGAGCTTGAATATTACATTCAAATCCTCCTGGCAATTGGGAAAATTTTTTAACGCCGCATATGAATCATCAGACTAGGATAAGTCTAGGGTTTAGGTGGCGAGGGCGATGACGACATTGCTCATGTGTGCTTAAACGAGGGATACGAGGTTAGATTATTAGAATAATATCTCATACCTCAAGGATCTTCAATAAGGGAGAGAGAAAAACTCATGATACTATTCGCCGATTCTTGGTGGGATCGTTGCCCCCGACACTCTAAGGTTGTCGGTAGTTCTAGCACGATTAGAGTGACTAGCCTGTGGACTGTACGACTTTACAAAATATTTACGAAAATAAAACAAAATCTCTTTTGCATGTTAAAAAGAACTCTGCAAAAAAAAGACAAACAACAACTTTTGCATGAAAATCAAATAATTTTTCAATGAAAATTTATAAAAGTCCGTGGCTAGTCACTTGGATTAAGGTTAAAAACTGTTTTCTGTAGATTGTCGACCCGGTAACTCCTGTTCAATGTCGGGAAGCACACAACCCAGCTCTGAGCCCCCACTTTTACCAATATCTTATACCTAAACCTGATCTTTCATATGTGGCTAAGGGTTTCTTTTGCTCGTGATTTTTACAACTTTTTTTTCTGACTTTCATGCTAGGTTTTCTCGCTTTGTTTACTTTTACCAATGTCTTAACCAAATCAAGCCCCCAAGCCACCTCTCAGGTAGGGACAAGTATAAAGCATAAATATAGGCTCTCGGGTAGGAGCTAAATCAACAAACCGAGCCCCCAACCAGAGCCAAAGGACAAGCTTCCGAGGCTAATAAATGGAACTCAAATCATTAGGACAAAACCTCAACTAAAACCAAAGCCAAAAGCCTCGATGAAATCAATATCGCATGCTTCAATAGTGCAAACTGAATACCAACAATAACCAAACTGAAACGCAGCTAAGGCTCAAAACCAGGCCACAACAAAGGCTAGAAAACATCCTCATGCCCTCGAAACATAAAAAACATAGGGCCACCACGTGTTTCAAATAAGAACAGCTATAGAACTTTTCCAAATCAAGGTAAATTTCTTCATAGCATGCATTTTTTTCAAGCCAAAAAAGAATTATAAGATGCCAAAACCGAGCCTTCCACATGTGTGAAAAACCAAATAAACTTTCTAATATTCCATGCTAGATA
Organism: Phalaenopsis hybrid cultivar; assembly: GCA_002079205.1. Lineage (NCBI taxonomy): Eukaryota > Viridiplantae > Streptophyta > Magnoliopsida > Asparagales > Orchidaceae > Phalaenopsis > Phalaenopsis hybrid cultivar. Next base: position 205,137 of record JXCR01041138.1, read on the forward strand.
AGAATAAATGAAAAACTTCATAATACATATCCTAACATGCTTGCAAAAGGAGCTAACATTGTCTCAAAGCCATGTTTCAACCCTTCTAATTGCTTTCAATAGAAACATGCCACAGTAAATAGAAACGTGTCATAGTTTCACCATTTTAAGCAAGTAATCAGGTCTAACTCCTAGAACATGCTCACATTTCCATTTCTAGATACTCAAGTAACAAATATTTTAAAATATAGTTGCAATACCAGACTAGCATGTTGTACCATCCAAAAAAAACTATTCCCAGCAGCCTAGCCGAGAGAAACTGAAAGGGAGCAAGGCACAGAGGAGGGGAGGAGTACCTCTTTAAAGCAGAATCCAGCACAAAAGTTTCAGAAAAATACTTCCCAACTCAAACTCCTTTCCAACAGCAAGAGAAAGCCAATCCAAGCACTAGAAATTAAAGAAGAAAGTGAGAAAAAAATTTGGTTGATTTTTCCCTTCCTCATAGATTTTTTTTTAATGCTCTAAGTCGAGTCCTATATAAACGAGAGAAAGAGAAGAAGCAATCGAAGGATCATATTCGGCTCGAGGAAACGGGAGCAGACGCCCCATACGGGCATGCGAGAGAGGCAGAGGATGAGATCCTCGCAGAGGATGAGATCCTCGCAGAGGATGAGATCCGATAAGGAATGGGGAGTCTGCGCTACGGTCGGGCGTGCGAGAGGCGAACGTGGAAACGAGTCGTTCCAACGGCACGAAGAGGGAGCGGGCCAGGCGACCGAACGAGCCAACCCTAAGGCCCACGGGATCNCCAAGTGTGATGCAAAGAAAAAGAGTACACGCTCTCATTACATAGTAGATTTTGTATGAGACAAATGTATTACTATAGGATATCCCCTCTTTGCAAAAATACGAAAGAAACTCCAAGCATGTGAAAGCTCCATGTACATGAAAAAGTACCCGAGCAAGAACATATGGCCAAGACAAAGTAAAATCATGTAGATCACGCAAAGTTTTTTCAGAGAAACCATGAAAACTCTCAATATCCTAGCTGATACTGTATGAGCTATAGAAAGTCTGTTGCCCCAAAAAATCCGATGAGCTGCTATAAAGGCAATAGATCGTATAGTCTCTTATGAGGGGGAGAATAAAAGTGCATATCCAAGTAGTTATTATCTTGCTAATAATAAGTCGTCACGCACACTTGAAATTGCAGGAATGGCTCTACAGCTTCTTCTGACAAATAACTATCATCTTGTGAACGAATTTGAAATGGATCGTTCAACTGTTGACCTCATTTTTAATGAGGTCTTAGTCTCTTACTCTTAGAACATAGGATCTAGCTTTAGGAGTTCTTATTGATCATCCTAGCGGACTAGCAATGGAGCCCACCTCTGTAGAACTTCAAGCCACTTCTTGACTCATTTTTGTGAAGAACTCGCATAAGTGATTCCAAGCACTCAACTTTTAGTTGCAAAGGCTCAAGACCAACATGTAGAGGGCCCGAAATTGAGTTCCTATAGGATCAACAGCCTTAGGTGAAACATTTGTGACTCGATTACTCGCAAACGCCGCAATTCACGCACTCACTGCACCACACACGACTTTGACTTGAATCGACTCGCCCGTCGGCGAACTCGTCTGGACGACCCCGGATGACGAAACGGACCGCAAGCGTCCGGAACGTCAACTTTAGCTAGAAAGGACACCCACATTGTTGTGGTTTCGCACGCGAACGACTAACAAAAATATCAATGCACGTTTTTTTTTAATTAGCGGGGCGCGGGCCCGGACTCAACCCAGGTTCAACTCAGATTTGATTTGGGCTGGACTCGGGCTGAACAATGGTTAAACGATTTTGAATTTTAAATTTTTAAATTTCAAATTCGTCATTTAATTTTACCTTAATTGAGTGCTAAAACTTTCTATTTGAACCCACTACCTGAATGGAAGTCTTTTAATTCCCCGCCAAGGTAACGACTCTTTTGATTAATTCGGCCCGCTCCTATTCTAAACGGGAACGCCGGCTTCTTCCTCGGGGGAGAGACACGATTCGACTTCCTCTTCCTCCTCACGCTCAATCCCGACTCTTTCCTCCCGCTCGGCTCGAACGTTTCCTGCTTGGTTTCCTCGCGTTCGATCCCGCTTGTCACTCCTTGCTGCGTCGAAGAACTCTGCCCGATCCCGCTCGCCTGCTCCTCCCTTTTGCGCACGACAAAGTTGTACGCTCGGTCCCAGCTCCTTTTCTGCGAACAGAAGCTTTGGACCGAACTCCCTCTTCTTCTGTTAGATTCGAGTCCCCGCCAAGCTCTCTCTCCCGCTCGACTCTGCTCGATTCAACTCCCATTCGACTCTTCCCGCTCGATCCTGCGAGCTCTTCCGCACGCAAAAAAAAAACACTGCTCGAGCTTGCCCCCTCCCTTCTTGATCGACAGAGCCCCCGCTCCTCTCTCCCGCTTGCCTCGTCTATTCTGCACGGAAGTAGCCCTAAACAGACTCCCCTCCCCCTTTTAGCTGTCTTCTTCCCTAAAGGTTCTGAGATTCGTCGGTACAGGTTCTATCTCCTTGCTTTAATTTTGTTTTCAGATACTTTAATCGAAACTTTTAAAGTCTGTTTTAAAGTTGGAAAAGAGAGGGGACTTAAAAGGCGGCAGGAGATCATCTTTACTGGTTTGCAAAATTTGGGGTTAAATCTTGCTAAAATCCTGCTACCAAACTGCCTCTNCTTTGTATCTTTCCCCAGACACGTCGTCATAGTGAAACGAACGTTCCCCCTAGGCAAAATCGACGTTCCGGACGAGTCGACGAAGTCTGTTTCGTCAACCAAAGTTGTTTAGGCAACCTCGTGGACGATCGGGACAAAAACGCGTCGCGACCCAAATCACGTCAAAAACTTCGCTTGACCTCAATTAAACAAGAGGGTGCGGAGTGCGATGATGTCAGGTCAACGCGTACAACCAATCCTAAGGTCAACAGTCCTATAAGAATTCTCCTTGAGCTTCTTCACAGTAGCCCCACCTACTAAGTGCTAGAGGCCAAAACTACTATGCGAAACTTCAAGTCGAGCGAAGAAAAGCTCGGAATTTCGAACAGGGAGGTTCCTTCGCTAGTTTCTAGGAATAGACCACAGAAAAGTCCTATGACTAGATCCTGGACTGTAAAAAAAGGAAAAACTAGGCCTCAAACAAAAGTGAGGTCAACAAGGAAATAGTTGTGTGCTGTTATTTTCAAGTAGGAACACGAAACCCCATGCACACTTTTTAAGCATTGTAGGTTTTGAAGTCCTCCCAGGCCGCAGTGTCAAAAGACATTCACTATGCACTCTTTAAATTTTAAAGTGTGGATAGGGGGCAATGCAAAAAGGCTGTAGTAATGCTGCCAGATTTTTGTCTGAAAACCGGTCATAAATGAAAATTAAATTGAATTTACTTGGGTCAAAATGCAATCATAATGAAAGTTCCTAAAATACAAATTAAAGGCTGAAATTATTATATAAATCATCTCAAAATAGTAAAGTACAATAAGACCTACAAGACTTACAGGGGACTCAACACCTTGTCAATGAGCTCAAATGAAACTTGTGGTGAATTCACAAACTCACTGATAAAATGCAAATGAGGCACTCAATTACAAATGAGTTTATTTGAACACTCAAATGAGAGTTGGGTGGGCAAAATGCAAACTTAATATGATACTTCAAATCCACATAATTTTATTAAATTCACGCCATCACCCCATCACGCCATCAGATCCGCAACCCAACTACACAAGCAGACAGAATATGCATCACTAGAAAGCTTTAAACAAAATCTTGTACTTCATCACTAGATCCGCAAAGCTAAATATACAAGCGAACACAAGGCGAAATTTAGGGCTTACATAAAAAATATTTGCATTTATCTCAATAATAACACACCCATGCAAATAATATTAAACCCCACTAAAAGTAAATCTAAGCTAACAAATTAAATACTTGCATGTGTTACGAACAAAGTACTGAATGTTTATACACGTAATCTGAAAATATTACACGGGTCAAATATAGGTTTTAGCTCAAATCAAAAGTAACATGACGAGTGTGCAAAATTATTTAGAAATCAACTCAAGCCAATAAATTTCACACCCGCATGTGCTCCGAAGATAACCTTAAGTTTTCTAAACATAATTTTCTGAGAATGTTGTGTGGGTTAAATGCATACTTAAACTAAAAAAGTCTTGAAAAGCATGCACACAATTTAAAGCTTTGTAAAAATCTAATTTTAAAATGCCAAACATTCAAATCTATGTAATTATGCACGGTTTTAAGCCGGTCATCTTGCCTATAGGGTGAGGTTGTAAGCCACATTTTGGTCAATCTAGTTCTCCCTATGAGATTAGAGTTGACAAGATTGAGCCAACACTGACCCAGTTTGAACCTTCTCCTTACAAGAATTGGAGTTGACAAGACTATTGCTCCTGATGATGTTTGAGCAATTATTCCCCGATGATAATCGTGTTGATCGTGAATTTCACCCAAAGGGGTTCATTTATAAAATTAAGATTTTAAAATATAAAATTTAAATGTTTAAATGAAAATCAATCACTCAAAAGTTAAAAACAAAATTCATCCACACTTCGCAGCTATTTGCTGCAAATAACATCATTATATTACGATCATGGTTGTAGCTCGTATATTCCCCAATGACAGTATGCCCCCTTTGAGTATTGAATAATAGGGCATATTTGATATAACATAAAATCCTCTGCAATCTAAGTACGGCGTAGATTGGTCCCTTTAGACCAACATTCACCCCAGGTCTACAAGGTCTCATTGGATGAAACAACTCAGAGTTGGTGACAAGAATCCTGATGTTATGTTGGGTTGACTACCTCCGTTGATTGAGTAAACCCGAGACCATGACAACCCAGACGACAAAACTACCGAATCTTGATGGGTTCGTCATCCTTTCCCACGCCATCCGCTTTGAGTTCACGATAATCTTGTTTATAATTTTAAATTCTAGAATTTATTGTTACTATATGCTAAGTCTGAATATTTGACGTTTAATGACTAGCCTTAATCGAAAGCATTTTCTCGTTATCGAGCGGAAAAATTAACCATAGGGACTTGCACCTATGAGAGACCTCAAACCCTAGATATTAAAGTCCTTGCAAAACGGATGCGAAATCTTTAGGTGGTGCCTAATCAATTATCTTATATGCCTTTTGAAAATTTAACCCGAAACTTAAACACATTAAGCTCTCAACGAGAGTCGGTGCATTTTCAAATTTTCGGAGCATGCAGCCCCTTATCATAAAACAATATAAATTTCCTTTTTCCTCCGCTAAAATAAAATTTTTCAGGACCATAATTAGTCAAACAAGGTATGATAATCCACTCTCATGAAATAACAAGAAATTATTTTACTTTTTTTCCACCAAGAAGTAAAAAAAAAAAAAAGAGTTGTATACACACATACCTTAAACGTTCATGCGTCCTGTTTTTCCAGTATTCAGCTGTAATTTTGGAGTCGATCATTGCAGCTGCTACAAAAGGCAGATTCTTGATGTAATCCAATTTAAAGTAATGTCCTCGCATCTCGTGTATCCACCATAGAATCTTTGGAAGAACTTGAGAGAGATGTTTCTTAAGAACAGAATCAAGCCATTTTCCAGTAACAGCTGTGTTTAAAACAATCATATCAGCTTTGAGAGCAGTATTAATTGTTTCTTGACCCTTTGCAGAAAGAACCTGCAATTACATAAAAGCAAATAAGGAAAACACAAAAAAATTTGATAATTTGGATATTGCCAAATCCAGGAGCATTCAAATAATTTTGCAACAATTAGTTAAATTTGCATTGCAACAAATCACCTGAATACAAAAAATATTAATAATAAAAATCACTGAAAACATTTTATATAGGACTAGAAATGAAAATTAAGATTCAGCATAAAAGGTTCCAAAAAAAGATTTCTAATACAAAGAAGCTACTGTGATGCTGAGGATACAAAAGCCTATTTGCTAATCTAACTTATGTACTAGAAATTTAACAAAATGCTGGTCTGTCTCACTATCACACTACAAAAGAAATCGATCTAAACATCCACATCCAATTATGCTATTCAAATTGTGCTACGAAAAATGATTTTAAAAAAGACAACATTAGAGACGCAAATGCAATCATATCCACTGTAGAAGTCATATTTATGCACACATAAAAGTGAGGCTTAGGAGTTAAAAATGGTTTCTAGAACTTAGAGTAAATTTGATATTTGAATTCAACTTCAAGGGAGGGATTGATTGAGAAGCTTAGAACCAGAAGAAATAATTAAGAAAAATAATCAAATACTTCTAATGATTTGGCTTATCATCCAATCATATATATCTAAACCCCACGTTCTCCCTTAAAATTTATATATTGAACAAGACTTCTGACAAGGTGAAGCACTAAGCTCACAACTCCCTTCTGAATTTCTACATACCCTCGCAGGAAAAAAATTAGTAAAGAAATAAATTCTAGAAATGTTAAATTACTTGCATTTAGTATAACTTAACAATGTTACAACACACTCACTNCTTTATTCATCACGAAATGGGATCTTCCCCTACACAATTGGAGCGTTGGATTGCTTTTGCTGGCAGTTTTCAGATTTCAATGCTTCTTTGATATTCTATCGCAGTGGCCCTAAGCAGCTTGGAAGGCGGGCGCAACTGTTGTCTTTGTCGATGTCAAGAGTAAAAAATATGGGACTTCTTTATGAAACAAAATCGATGTCATTTATTTTCTACCTTTTTGATGTTCTTTAGGGTTGTTATCTACTGGGTTGAGCAATCAGAAGATGCACCATACCATACATTGCGATTTCAAGTTATCTGAAATAAAATATATGATGTGTTGTTTGAGTAAAGAAATGGAAATTTGATTGTTTTTTGTGTTATATATTTAAATTGAAAAGTATGGGTTTTATCTTGTACTTTGATATTTGAATGAGATTGTTAGAAATGATTGAGGAAAAGTGTTAGTTTTGTAAATATTAATATTTCAGCTTGTTATGTAATCACCCTATATTAATGTTTCAATGCTCCAATGCAATGTAATAAAAGTAGAAAACGCTCCTCGACGTGTTGGAGCTATCGACGTGTTGAAAACGCTCCTCGATCAAAATTAATATAGAATTTAATACTCTAAGTCATATATGTTTTAGTTCTCAATGAAAAAGATAAANTGTCTCCTAAGAATTCTACTAAAAAAGGATACAGGAGTTTTCATGCAATTTGGGGACCACTTAGGTAGATGCCAAGGACTGCCTGTACAGTACCTAAACATGGGACCTTGACAAAACATGGCCAAGAAAAATTTCCAAAACCTTCGACAGAAGCAAATATCAAGGGGGCATCCTTAACAAAGAGGGGATGGTTTAGAAGTTCCTATAGACAATAATCATGTATATTGACACAACAAGAAAGAAATATTAAAAAACTGTTATTGGCCTGCATCTTATTTTCACCAATTAGGTTTCATAAGCCAAGTGGTAATCAAGTAGATCTATTAAGGACCTATTAAGTTTGAGCAAACTTGAAATTCTAATTCATATGGCCATAATTATCTTACAAAATAATAGGTAATATAGTAATTGAGATAATAAGTGTGAACATCATAAAAATATGGCCACCGGAGGGAGATGGAGTACACCATTGATTCCAGAATATTCAGACTTCAAAAGAAAAATGAGATTAACAATTTGAACAATTTTAAGGTCCGAACTTGGTAATAACATATGAAGGTAATTAATACTACCAGGAGTTAATTAGAGTAAATTGTAAAGATACAAAACTAAATAATCTCCTTATTTCTCTCAGCTTATTCCAGTCAAGCTTCAATAATATTGTGTCAACAACATTCACTCTAAATGAGCTTCAATATACATCTCTAAAGTAAATCCCTTGAGGCGGTTATATTGGAGCTTCTGTTCCATCTTCATTCCAGCACAATAGTTCACTAAACCTGTGTGGAAACTTATCTATCACTTTTTATTGTTGCTCCTTTACATAAGAGGTTATAATCCTTTCTAGAGTTGTAATCACCGCCTCTAAAAGATTTGGCACAAACAATCACAATGAAACTACCAACGAAATTGCTTTTTAATCCTCTCCCCAATTTTATTAGCTCAATTTACTTATCATCCTTCCCATTCGAAGAAGGCTCAGACTCAATGATATAAGATATAATTCACACTAACATGGTCTCCCTTTATGATCTAGTGCACAATTTGAGGCAGGCCAGTTTAGGAAGAAGAAAGTCAATCAGTCAATTTAAGAGTTGGCACTATAATATTCTTCAACATAACTATTTTTTCTCGCTCCCCAAAAAAGACAAAAGCCTCGTTAGATCCTCTAATAGAACCTAGACTCAAAAACCTTTTTAGAAGTAAACTAAGTGGTTGTTTGCGATTTAGCATTAGTAGGACTTAGTAAATCCGTAAATTCACAAGAACAACAAAGACTTAATCCCACTACATGGCTACATAAATCTGTAAATTCACAAAAGCCAAAAATTCATAAATTCACAGAATTCCTGCATTTTACAATTTGGCTGGATTTCATAAATAAATAGTGTTAAGATGCCCTACCAAATAGACCCGAAGGTTTATTTCAACATGTAATACGGTATGCTCAGAGTTGATGCAAAAAAGTAATCATTCTTCCATCTATAACAAAGTTCAGTATCAAGGGATGAAAAGTGAGAATGTGTCAATCTTTCAAGATTGAAATGAAGACATGAAGTTTCTAATGGTCTAAGGAACACTGTTGTGAAACGACTTCTTCAGGCGACAAATAATTATACAACTATTTAGGATGAAGTATGCCTATATGTCAAATAGGATTGCAATGAGAATATCTATACACAAATTTTAGCACTCAATATGCTTGCGATTAGCATTACATGTACATATGAAATGTGCAAACTTTAATGACCATAAAAAAAGGAACTAAAAAAAACCGATTCTGATACCTGCACACCCCTGTTCATCATCTTATGCTCTAAACTATGAATTACTTCATTCTCCTCGGCAGGTTTTTGATATGTGACCCATATGACTTGGGCACCAACATTTCTTAGAAGAAATGCTAACTCCATTAGTAGCAAAGGTCCACCTACAAAATGCACAAACAAACATCATAGTTCAGAATTTCATTCAGCTGACGTAGAAGCGTATCTTCTCAAAATAATCAAGAGCACCATATTTAGCTAATAAAGGTCCAGTGCACTAATGGATAGAATGTATAAATTAAAAAAATAAAGGTTAAGGTTAAAATCTGCATTGATTATGTTCAAGATCATGATGCAAAATGTTTCTTGTAAAGAAACTTTTAATTTTATATCCAACTTAATGTTGCTTGCATTTAGTTTATTTATGCAGTGATCATTAATTCAACTTCTAATAGATGGCCTCATAGATTAAGCTTGAATTCAAAAGCATTAAATAGGTTTCCACTTGCACAGTATGATCTTCATAAGCCAGCACGGCTGCGTTGCACTTGCAATAAATATTGAATGAATGGGACATTGTCGCCAAACATTTTTAATAGGGTGATTATAATGAAGACGAAAAGCATTTGTTCATATTGTATTAAATGAAAAAGGGATAACTTTGAGAATACCTTGCAATTCTTTAACAACAATATTACATTCTAAGCAATTTTTTTCTCAAATAACGGGCTCAACAGTGACTCCTATATCCAACAATATCATTGTCAAAGTTTAAGGAAAAAAAAAAAAAAAAAAACTCCAGCAATAAAATGTTCATACACTTTTTTTTATTATTTATTTTTTACTTAGAACGCATTTTTTTAAAACAATGAAATTAGTATATTTCGTCATTCAATTGTGTACAAATAGAAATCAATAATGTTTTTAAACTATACAATTATACAAACACCTTCAAAATCCCTCAAAAAGTGATTATTTTTATGTCCCAAAATGAGTGAAAGTAAAAAAAAAAATCAATTTTTAAAACCAGTTTTCTATCAGCGAGCAACCAAATGAGAAGCTCTTTTCTTACTCATGGTAGCTTGTAGTTAAGAANTAAATATGATTATTTTTATGTTCCAAAATGAGTGAAAGTAAAAGAAAAAAATTAATAAACCAGTTTTCTATCAGCGAGCAACCAAATGAGAAGCTCTTTTCTTACTCATGGTAGCTTGTAGTTAAGAAAAATGTTCTATACAATAATGATTTCATTTTTGCTCATTTTAAGTGTGAAAAATGAAATCGTCACATATGAGATATTTTAAAGGTGCATATAGAGTTTAAAAATAATATTGATTTCTAATTACATGCCAACAAATAATTGAAACTAATAAATTCAACAGGTTGAAGCATGGGACAAGCCTTCCACCTCAAATTACAATTACCTGAAAGAGATAGCTCGTGAGAGACAAGAAGCACGAGCTTGGACCTCATGAAATCCAGAAGATTTTTCTCGACATTACCGACCGGCGCCAGGAGGCGAGCGCTATCCACCGCTGCTGAAGATACAACGCTGTCCCGGCGACAATCGCATGTGTCGATAGTGGCACGAAAACAGAAGAAGGCTGCCGCTGTAATACAGACAGCGGAGAAGAGTAAGAGGAGGCGTTTCCTCTTCTGGAGTGCGGAACTACCAGGTACAGGCTTCGCCATCNGAGTGGCACGAAAACAGAAGAAGGCTGCCGCTGTAATACAAACAGCGGAGAAGAGTAAGAGGAGGCGTTTCCTCTTCTGGAGTGCGGAACTACCAGGTACAGGCTTCGCCATCACGAACGGGTACTCAATTCCACTCCGTGACTGGCGAAGTGATCCGTGCCTTTCTTGGGTTGGATTTGGCTCTGTCTTGCATGGAGATTTACATTAAATTTTCAAGATTTGGGTCTGTTTGATGGCAGGATTTGAGCATGATATAAACTAAATCCCGTCAAACAGCAAAATGACAACTTTAATAAATCCCGATTTACCTTAAATCTAGGACATGCCGAAGCGCGCGAATGCCGGGGATAGGAATAGGGAGAAAGACGAGGGTTACCTTCCTCGATGGTTTCTGGTTGGAGCCGACGATAAGGGGGGGATAGATGGTAGTTTCGGATGTCTTCGTGAACCGCGATCCCTTCCGTTGCTTGTATTAGTATTTGGTTAGTTTCAAATTTAATTTGTTTGTAATAAGCTCTTATTCACTGTTCGTGTTCGTTTCTTAACGAACGAGCCGAACACGAGTCGAACACGAGTCGAACACGAGCTGTTCGNCGCATGGAGATTTACATGAAAATTTCAAGATTTGGGTCTGTTTGATGGCAGGATTTGAGCATGATATAACCTAAATCCCGTCAAACAGCAAAATGACAACTTTAATAAATCCCGATTTAGCTTATATCTAGGACATGCCGAAGCGCGCGAATGCCGGGGATATGAATCGGGAGAAAGACGAGGGTTACCTTCCTCGATGGTTTCTGGTTGGAGCCGACGATAAGGAGGGGATAGATGGTAGTTTCAGATGTCTTTGTGAACCGCGATCCCTTCCGTTGCCTTCCCAGCTAGCTCTAGCCGCGACTGTATAGCGAGCGTCGGGTTACCAAGGCGATGGTTTTGGGCAAAACCGGGAAAGGAGGAGGGAGGGACGTCATCAACGGTTTCAGCAGGATAGTGTGTAGGGCTCGTCGTCCCCGAACAGCTCGTGTTCGCTCGTTCGTTCGGCTCCGGGAAGTCGTTCCCGAACAGCTCTGTTATCGTGTTCGCTCGTTTGAAAGTAAACCTACACGAAAAAAAATTTGTTCTACAGCTGACTCGAAAATAAATAAATAAATAAATAAATAAATAAATATATATATATATATATATATATATATATATATATATATANACCAAGGCGATGGTTTTGGGCAAAACTGGGGAAGGAGGAGGGAGGGACGTCATCAAGGGTTTCAGCAGGATAGTGTGTAGGGGTCGTCGTTCCCGAACAGCTCGTGTTCGCTTTCTTTAAGCGGCTCGTGTTCGCTCGTTCGTTCGGCTCCGGGAAGTCTGAGGGCTCGTCGTTCCCGAACAGCTCTGTTATCGTGTTCGCTCATTTAGTGAGGAGCGGAAGACTAACAAATTTTTAAACCTACACGAAAAAAAATTTGTTCTCAAGCTCTTGAATATATATATATATAT
>JXCR01041140.1:6430-20532 GCA_002079205.1 Phalaenopsis hybrid cultivar
TACTCCTCAGACATCTTTTTAGTTTTTAAAATAATAATAAAGAGTTTATGAAGTCAAGAAACTTCCAAATCTCCTAAATATTTCTATACTTCAATTGGGATATCATTAGGTCCTACAGACTTTCCACCCTTGGTTTTCTTTAAAGTCTCTTCAACTTCTTTTAACTAATGAGACGGTAAATATGAATGATTTATTATTATTAATCATATTAAGACCACTAAGGTCGATCGTCTTTTCAAAAACTTCATTAAAAAGTTTATCAAAATAACTCACCCACCTATGTTGAATATTTTTTTCTATAGAAAATCGCTTTTTGATTTTGATCTTTAATACACTTTACTTGAGTTTAATTTTTTACTTTTCTTTTCTCTTTGTTTGACTAGTTTATATGCGTGCGTGCGTGCGTGCGTGCGTGCGTGCATCACTCTCCTTATTTTCCAGTCTATTATAAAAATCATTAAAAACAGAAATTTTAGCGTCACAGATTATTTTTTTAGACTCATTGCGAGCCGTTTGATATTTTTTTCAGTTATCTAAACTTTTACATTTAAGCCAATTTTTATAACATAACTTCTTATATTTTATATTTTCTTGCACATTTTTAATCCAACACCAACTATTATTATTTAAAGAAATTTTTTTCTTTTGATTCTGCAAATACATCTTTAGCTACTTGTTTAATAATGTTTGTTAATTTATCACACATAACATTTGCTTCATCATTAACATTCTAAATTTTGAAATCTTGAATTTTACTCATAAATATAATTTTATTAGTCCTTTAGGTTTCCTCATCTAATTCTACGATGATGAGTCGTAATATTCTTCATTTTACAACTCTTCATCTTAAAATCTAAAACTAATAAACGATATTGGGTACTTAAATTGTCACTTGGAACGACCTTACAATCTATTCAATCTGGAAGATCTCTTCTNTTCATCTAATTCTACGATGATGAGTCGTAATATTCTTCATTTTACAACTCTTCATCTTAAAAACTAAAACTAATAAACGATATTGGGTACTTAAATTGTCACTTGGAATGACCTTACAATCTATTCAATCTGGAAGATCTCTTCTTCTCATAAGAAAATAATCAATTTGTGTTTTATTAGATCCATTCTTATAAGTAAATGTTCGTCTCTTTTTTTGAATAAAATATTAGTAATAACAAAATCATATGCTAAAGCAAAACCTAAAATAGTTTTTACGTTCTTCATTAGTCACTCCAGAACCGTAGCCACTATGAATATTTCTGAAATCTTTTACCACTCTACCGGCATGNTTTTTACCTTCTTCATTAGTCACTCCAGAACCGTAGCCACTATGAATATTTCTGAAATCTTTTACCACTCTACCGGCATGNTAAGGGCGGTGAAAGTTGGTTGGAAGGCGGGGTAGCAAGCTGGGATAGCAAGCTAGGAAGGTGGGGCAGCAGCTGGGAAGGCTCACCAGCACTTTCGGAGGGTGGACAATGAGCGGGGAAGCGCTGGTAGTGATAGGAGTGGCCCAGACAGTAAGGTGGTTNCAAGGGCGGTGAAAGTTGGTTGGAAGGCGGGGTAGCAAGCTGGGATATCAAGCTAGGAAGGTGGGGCAGCAGCTGGGAAGGCTCACCAACACTTTCGGAGGGTGGACAATGAGCGGGGAAGCGCTGGTAGTGATAGGAGTGGCCCAGACAGTAAGGTGGTTGTTGTAGGAGTGCCGACGGGCTGTTGAGAGGGGCCTGAAAGGGTTGAACAACTGGTTGGTGCAACATAAAGGGGGTTGGCAGTGCAAGGAGAAGCTGTTGGGGGAGGCCGGTGGCCAAGGAAAGTGAAGGAGAAGAAGTAGGAAGATAAAATGGGAGATACAATCACCACCACAGAGTAGGATACAGTTGGAGTACCATCACCTCCTCGAATACAACCCTATGAATGAGATAAATAATCCACACAGGAAATCTGAAATCAACACACAACAAAAACTCCCTGCAAACTCAAAAAACAATCATATAAATAGACTCCCATTGATGAAGAAAAGGAAAGAGCTAAAAAAAGAAGCTTCCACATGAAAGGAAGAGGTGGAGAGGCAAGACATAGCCATTAAAATACTTTCATATGGGGAAGAAGCAAAAACAAAAGAAGGAAAGAGANCACATAGTAGGATACAGTTGGAGTACCATCACCTCCTCGAATACAACCCTATGAATGGGATAAATAATCCACACAGGAAATCTGAAATCAACACACAACAAAAACTCCTTGCAAACTCAAAAAACAATCATATAAATAGACTCCCATTGATGAAGAAAAGGAAAGAGCTAAAAAAAGAAGCTTCCACATGAAAGGAAGAGGTGGAGAGGCAAGACATAGCCATTAAAATACTTTCATATGGGGAAGAAGCAAAAACAAAAGAAGGAGAGAGACTCGGGAGTCCGCTCGCCCCGCTTGGGCTCTTGCCCGGGCCGCTCAACCGAGATTACCCTAGACCAGTCTTCAAAAGGAGAATTTTCCATATAGAGTATGTACGCAACTCTATGTGCGGACTTCCAATAATATGCCGCAACGTGGTAGTTATTGTGAGGTTATTGACGTGAAACCGNAAGAGATGCGGGAGTCCACTCGCCCCGCCTGGGCTCCTGCCCGGGCCGCTCAACCGGGATTACCCTAGACCAGTCTTCAAAAGGAGAAATTTTTCCATATAGAGTATGTACACAACTCTATGTGCGGACTTCCAATAATATGCCGCAACGTGGTAGTTATTGTGAGGTTATTGACGTGAAACCGCAGAGGTTATAAGGGGTTATTGTGGGGGTTAATGCAGAGTTTTATTGAAATGGAACTGCATAAGTTATTAGAGTAGAACCACAGAGGTTATTGGGGGGGGGGGTTATTAAGGGATTATTACGACGTTATTGGAATTAATGTCCCAATAACCCTTTAATAACCCCCAATAACCCTCCCAAATAACTTTCATGGTTCCACTTCAATAAACTCCGCGGTTCCGCTTTAATTTTTTTTAGGTGGTCTGACATAACACATGATGTTATATTACTGGAGTTCGCACGTAGAGCTTCATACGTACCCCGTATGAAAAAAATTTCTCCTTCAATAGGCTTGTTGGTTAGCTAGCGGGAGTTCCCGCTACGGGAGACCTCGTTGTCGTATTCGAGAGTCCTGCATCAATGTGGGAAGCTCGTCCTCACGTCCCACGTCCGCACTGGGAAGCCCCATGTTACTTCATTTGACATTTTTATTGAACAAGACCTCGTTTGGGGCAGCTTCTAAGTGCGGCGACATTTTCAAAACACCACCTTTTTGTTTGATAAGTGCGTTGGGACAACTTTTTCCAATACGACGTATTTGATTCTTTAGTAAATGCCGCCGCAGGATAAACTTCGCGACCCACGTTCATTCGCGACTTTTACCCCCGCTGCCCTCGTCTCTCTCGCCTCAGCTGCCTCTCGCGATCCCTTCCCTCTCGCGGCCAAAATCATCGACTTCGTGAACGAACCTTCGCGATACATAACTGGGATGACAACGAAGGGATCATGACTTAAAAACTTCGAGTTCACGCGTTCGTCGTTCTCCCCTCTCCACAATCTTTGCTCGCTCTCCCATCTCTTTCCCTCAAGAGATCNCCGTGAACGAACCTTCGCGATACATAACTGGGATGACAACGAAGGGATCATGACTTACAAACTTCTAGTTCACGCGTTCGTCGTTCTCCCCTCTCCACAATCTTTGCTCGCTCTCCCATCTCTTTCCCTCAAGAGATCCAAAAGGCCATTTTTGTCAAATTTCAAAATGTCTACTTTGCCAGCTTTCCTTCTATGAGCCCAAGGTTTGTTGTATGGCGTATGCAGCTCTCTTCGCTTCCCCAAAGCCCTCGCCTCTTCTTCCCAAGCGCGAAGAAGCTAATGGAAGAGACACAATTTATGTAGCGGCCGTGCCCCTTAGGGCTCCTTGCGGTCTAGCACAGATGCTTGTGTTGATTGCTTACTCTCTCGGAGCCTGGGATTTGCAACATTTCATAGTCTCTGTTAAACCTAGCTGTCCTCATCATGCCTTTTTGATTCCTGTTCTGGCTTTGATTTATCAGATTTCCTCCTAACTTTTTTATTTTAAAAAATGGGATTTTTGTGAGTTCTGCTTTCCTTATGTTCTATTGGATATACCATGTTTGATCAATTATAGTAGGGTTTTCAATGTATTCTCTTGCATTGTACACAAATATTGAAGTTCTATGTATGGTCTAAAGAAGATGCTAAAAAAATTAAAATAAAATGGGTAAGCTATCTTCAATGATGTGAGAACATGTTTCAATAATAAAAGAATATTGATACATAATAATGAGAATATTGTGTATGTGGAAATCATAGATATACTCTAAAAAATAAAATCTATTTTTCTGCTTTTGCAGTTTCAAACATATTGACAAGACAATTTTATTACAAACAACATTACTTAACATGACAGAATAGTCATTTATCCAACTACAAATTAGTTGTTTTTAAACAGCTGCTAGGATAGTCATTTATCCAACTGCAAATTAGTTGTTTTTAAACAGCTGCCCCAAACAGTCAATTATTAGTATAAGTTGTTTATTTGAATAAGCTGCAGTTGTCCCAAACAAACCCTAAGACCAACTCTATCCACTATTTAACTAAATTTACTGTTGATTTCTCTGTTTTAGATATATTTTATTCTTAGAGATGCAATGTTGGCTAAAAAACAGCAAAATTACCTGGAATATTACAATTTAGAAGCCAATAAAAATGTTAAATTCAAACATTTTAATGAAGATTAAGCTTTTGTAAAACCTAATTAATGTAATCTATTCCTTTATTTTAGCATGAAAGATAATGTTTTAAAATTAATATAATATATTCCTTTATTATATTCACTGCTGTTTTTTCTCGTCAAGTTTATTTTAGTTTTTACCTCAAGTTATTGATGATTTTTTTATTGTGGCAAATTTTTCGAGCAAATATATCATAAAGAGAAAATCATATTGTGTGGATGATCGGTGTGTGCAGATGGGTGTACTTAGGGTGCACACCTTTAATCCGCACCTATGAATGACTACACTTAATATTGCCTTCATAGAAGAGACATCGAAGAAGGAAGTTAGTAGTGAAGCTGATAAAAATGGTGATGGCAAGGCCGAAATAGAATCATTCAAAATTAAAGAGAGAGAGACTAGAAGTGTAAAAAAATGACTTCATTTAATCATATGATTTAAACTTCACCATAAAAGTTTATATTTGGGTTGAGTTGATTAACTTGCATGTCGGGTTTGGGTCCACAATCCCGACCCATTTAAAGTTTGTGTCACATCCAAGTTGGTTGGCAACTTGGGCAATGTTCGAGTCAATAGTTTGTTGCGTCCATCAATGTTGATCAAATTCTAAGTTAGATTGGAACACAATATATTAATCCAAGTTGGCACTTTTAGTAGATTGCACTCTATTTATAGGATTCATAAGAGGATTTTGATATTATATTATGATAAAAAAGAAACATATCCAAGAAAAGCACATTAGATAATTTTATTTATTTTTGTTTTTAATTATTTGAATTGGAAGATCTACATATGTACCCCACAATTCTTATGTATTTCTATATTAACACACAAATTTGGATATTTTCATTAATATTATTTTATTTATACATCTAAAATATATTTAACTTTAAAAGGATAATAATAGTGATATTTTGATGTGATTAGAAAGATTTAGATGTTGGGAATGATAAAAATAATTTTTTGTTTTAAATGACCTCAAAGGATAGGAAAAATATTACATCAGTACTACGCATGTAGAGCTACATGTGTAGCCAATAAAATCACGTCACGCGAAAAATAAAAGAAACGTTATTTTATGTGTTATTTTATGTTATTCATGTGTTATTGGGTTCTGAGAATATTTCTGGTGTTATAATAATACAATAACACATGAATAACATACAATAACACATGAATAACACGTGGGAAATATTCCCCCCGTGTTACCGCGCCGTTTTTTTTTTATTTTTTGTGTGGCGTGATTTTATTGTCTACGTAAGTAGCTCTAGGTGCATAATACTGATGTAATATTTTTTCCAAAGGATAAATATGTATTATTTGAACTATAAGAAATTATACTCTCAACCACAAGATTTTTTTTTGAAAAAAAACAGGGTTTTATATGTAATTTCTTATGCATGCCCCATTTTCCTTAAAACCCTCGCCGGAAGACCAAAGCCCTCCTGCGTAATTACTGCTTAAAACCGGCCACCAAACAGCCCTGGAGTTCACTTCTCCATAGAGAGTCTGAGCGAAAGAGACCAGATGTCATCTCGAGCTATCCTCCTCGCCTTCCTNAACCCTCGCCGAAGACCAAAGCCCTCCTGCGTAAATACTGCTTAAAACCGGGAAACCTTAAAACCGGCCACCAAACAGCTCTATAGTTCACTTCTCCATAGAGAGTCTGAGCGAAAGAGACCAGATGTCATCTCGAGCTATCCTCCTCGCCTTCCTACTCGCCGCCCTCCTCTTTCTTGGTTTTGCCACCTCCGCCACAAAACCCGCCGCCGACGACGCTGATGAGGACCTCAGCTTCCTCGAAGAGGGCGACGAGGAGGACGCATCTCGCGGGTTCCCTAGCCCCGACCATGCCTTGCCGGATGAGGACGATCACGACGAATTCGACGACGACGAGCTGGATCAAGGCGACTTTCTCGATTCAGATCACGGATCTTACGAGGCGCCGCCGCCGGTAGACGAGAAGGACGTGGTTGTGCTAACGGGTGTTAACTTCAGTGAATTCATAGAGAAGAACCAGCATGTCATGGTGGAATTCTACNGGATCACGGATCTTACGAGGCGCCGCCGCCGGTAGACGAGAAGGATGTGGTTGTGCTAACGGGTGTTAACTTCAGTGAATTCATAGAGAAGAACCAGCATGTCATGGTGGAATTCTACGCGCCGTGGTGCGGGCATTGTCAAGCGCTAGCACCAGAGTACGCTGAGGCAGCGACGGCGCTTGAACTAGAGGACGTTGTGCTTGCAAAGGTTGATGCTACGGAAGAGAACGAGCTCTCACAGAAGTACGATGTGCAGGGTTTCCCTACCATTTACTTCTTCGTTGATGGAGATCACAGGCCCTACTCGGGACAGAGAGCTAAGTAAGTTGACCGTTGACTCCTTATATTCGCTACTTTGTTGCTCCTTGCTTGATCTGCTTAGATCTTGAGCAATCACTTGGTTTTGTTCTCAGGCAGCGGTATTATCTACTATGTGGGCTTCGTTTTATGTTTTAAGCATGTTGCATTAATTTCAAATTTAGGCTGGAGAAATAATGTTTTAATGGATTGTTTGGATGTCCTATTAAGTGCTCGGCTCCTGCTGTTTATTTAGAATGGTTTGCTTGGAATTCGGGACATCGTCAGTTTTTATCCTGTTCAAAAGATATTTAGAGGGAGGAATGTTGATTTGATTTTATTTTATTGAATTTTTTTGGTTTATTTCCTGATTGCTTCTTGATAATTGAGTTTGAAACCTTGAATTTTGAAAAGGAATCTTTAGCCAAAGAAGAGGAATGGAAAATTGGTGATACATGCAGAATGAGTATACTTGTTTTGCATTCTGAATTGCTAAGCTTACTCCAATGCTTCTTTTGTTTTAGGATGGATTTGCTTGCTTTGATTTATATTTAATGGCGTTAATTCATTAATTGTTTCTGATTCAAAAGTATACTTTTATGCCACTTTCGTTTGCATGAAGTGTGGAAATGCCTTTAGGTGTAATGAATTCCAGAAATGACTTTAGACCGATATTGACTTCCGTCTGATTTAAGGCTGAGGGGAATTAGCACAATTTTTTGTTATCATTTTACATAAAATGGCAACACTAGTTTGAGATACACATTAACAAAATCGCTGGGCTGGGTTTTGCAGTTTAGTTCATCACTTTCTAATAGTTCATGCTAGATAAACTTGGCTTGGACTTTCGTTCTTTAATGTATGATGGGGATCCAAACTAGTTGATTTCTGTGCTATGTAGAAGGAAATAAAATATTTTCTCTGTAATATTTGAAATTTAACTTCATTTAAGTTAAAGCATTTCAGCTTCACTGATAATCCAAGTTCACCTCTCACCTAAAGCTTCTATTCTACTTAGGGAAATTTACATATGTTGCACATAATTCTTATATATTTACATATCTCACACACTTGGCTTTTACCTTTCTCACTGTGTTGTCATTATCTTGATATTTTTTAATTGTTTCAACTTTTCTCTGTTTGTTTTGTTTTTTTTTTTTAGGTTTATTAATATTATGACATATTGATTGCTCTTAGTCAATATATTGCTATTATAGTTTGTTGAAACTTGCATTTCAGGGATGCTATTGTTACCTGGATTAAGAAGAGGATCGGGCCTGCTGTTCAGAATATAACAACAATTGAAGAGGCTGAAAAAATACTTTCTTCTGAAAGTAAACTAACCTTGGGCTTCTTTGACTCTTTAGTGGTAATTTCTTGTAAATGTGATTTAGCAAAACCACTGGAGCCACCTTCATGGTTAGCAGTATATTTCACAATCAAAGTGATTGGTTTGAATGCTTTGATTTTGAGTTTTTGTAAACTAACATGTTCATGAACTCCCTTAATTTTTCAAGCCAATTTTATCTGTAATATAGGTGATAGTATTTGCATTTCTCCTTGTTCTAAACATCGAGTGAACTTTATTCTCGTGCTTAAGAATTTTCTTTTTGGGTAATAGGATTTGAATGTCTGCACAAACTTTAGCAAACCGTTCGTTTCGACAATATTGTCCAAGCTATTTGCCTCATGTAAGGTTGAGTTTAAGTTCTTGGTTAAATGTAACTTCATGATGAATAATATGCACCTTCTAACAAGGAGTGGCAAACAAACAATGATACAACTGATGCAAAACAGTTGGGATGTAGATAGCTATTTGGGGATTGAGTTTGTCAACATAGAAGATAGGAAAGGAGTCGCTTTTATGAGAAGAATCATGTTGAACATCATTTGATGCCATTTTAATGCTTATGTTTGTCACTTTCTATTTCTTTATCATATGGTTTAGATGTTAGACTGACACTTATAGCACTGTCCGTCTTGTGCTCCACTAAGTCAACACCGAGATCACCAAAATAGTCATTTTTTATGTGAGGCGTAAGACTTAAAGGGCAATTTAGTCATTTTTTAGTTATTCTTGTGGGTTATAAATAAGGCTTAATATTTTCAGGTTAGGTTATGCATAATTGCTGTCTTGAATTTTAGGGTTAGGGTTCGGGAGAGATCACACGTCTCTCGAATTGCAGGTGATATCTTCTATGTCTTATGGATTGTATCGTTTTGATTTTGGTATCGACAAAATAAAATCTATTATTTTGCTCTAATTTCTACGTAAACTTGTCTCGTTTCTATCAAATTGGTATCCAAGATGAACTGATGCTTTCGCTATTCACAGTTAGCAGGTTCCGTTTCTTTTGCAATTCTTAGCCGCATTTTGCCTTAGTGGCCAAACCTCGTGATACAGTCACAATTTGAGCTCACTAAGAAGTCAACTATGAGATCGTGCTGTATATGCTCACTCGCGCTACGTGCCTCTGTGATCAAACCTCACAATGCAGTCACGATTCACGCCAGTTGTGAAGCCAATGATAGGATTGCGGCGTAATGGAGTTTCGTCACCTTCATGACCATAACTTGCAATGCAATCGTGATTGAGTTGGCGGGGAAGCCAACAATGAGATCATGACGTACATGAGTTTTGTCTTCATGATAAAAAAATCATCCCAAGGGTAATGAAGTCCAATAAATTAGATGCTTTGGATGAGAAGTTATTTTCTTTTCGATTGTTATTTTTGTGATCAATGAAATGGAATATAATGCTCATATTTTGACTGCGAATGCAAACACAAATTGTCTTCGTTTATCGTAAAAAAAATAAATAAAACAATGAACTTCACATAATTATCTCGACATGGTACTTTTTGAGCACAAATGAAAGCACACCTTTAGTTCTAAATAAACTTTGTTTATGCATGCATAATGACTAATTGGAAACAATTTATATATTCTCATCCAAATTGCATACCACATTTTTTATGTATGTGTTTTAGTTCCAATCCAAGAAAGAAAGGGGATACTAAGAAAATACCAACCAAGCAACGCCTCTTTTGAAGGAATATGTTGGAATATTCTATTGTTGATACTTCATCCGTCCTTTCTTTTTTCCATCTCATTTATGGCAGGATTGCAGCGTAAAGAAGTTTCTTCACCTTCGTGACCATACCTCGTGATACTATCGCGACTGAGCTAGCGGNTGACGGGATTGTAGCGTAAAGAAGTTTCTTCACCTTCGTGACCATACCTCATGATACTATCGCGACTGAGCTAGCGGGGAAGCCAACAACGAGATCGCGACATAATGAGTTTTGCCTTCGTGATAAAAAAACATTATGAGAGTAATGAAGACCAATAAATTAGATGCATTGGAGGAGAAATTAGAGCGAGATGTCAACCNACGAGATCGCGACATACATGAGCTTTGCCTTCGTGATAAAATAAAAAACATTCTGAGAGTAATGAAGACCAATAAATTAGATGCATTGGAGGAGAAATTAGAGCGAGATGTCAACCAATTCAAATCGAGCATTGAGGAGCTTCTCTCAGTCATGGGGATTGGGGGTGGGGGGTGTTCTCGTGCATGGATGGAAGATTCATGACTTTGGATGAAATGGTGAAGAATATCATGGAGTTTCACGCAAACTCACAGCCATCCGTTGTGGGATCGAGCGACGATGTCTTGAGCGAACGCAAGCAACAACAATAAAAAGTACTTGCTCGACGCCAGGACGATGTCGTTGCCTTTGGCGAATTTGAAGCCGCATGTTTAAGCAAAGGAATCAGGAGCAGACTCAANACAAGCAACAACAATAAAAAATATTTGCTCGACACCAGGACGATGTCGTTGCCTTTGGCGAATTTGAAGCCGCATGTTTAAGCAAAGGAATCAGGAGCAGACTCAANGCAGCCACCAGTTGTGGGATCGAGCGGCGTGTCTTGAGCGAACGCAAGCAACAACAATAAAAAATATTTGCCCGACACTAGGACAATGTCGTTGCCTTTTGTGAATTTGAAGCTGCATGTTTAAGCAAAGGAATCAAGAGCAGACTCAAGAAGCAATACTTGGAAGGAATAACGTGACATTCAAACGGTTGGAATGAACGAAAGCAGGAAAGATTGAGTGAAGAAGTCAGGTGTAGATTCAATTGGTAAATCTAAATGTTTGGAACGAGCTATAGCAAACAAAACGAGATGAAACATGATTCTAGGTTGGAGGAGATTGATTCAAAGGATTTTGGTCTGGAACAAGACCATGATGGTGTGACCTTGGTAGAGGGCTGCATCCAACCATGCCAGTGCCTTTTGCTACGACAACCTTCCAAACAGAAGGAGATTTAGGAACCTATGGCGGCAGACGAGTTGGTTACAAGGTGAGCATGGCTTATAAAAAAAGGGAAATCAATATGGGTCGAGAAAGGGAACACAACCTATACTTCGTGGGTGGAATAAACTCCATCGAGAAATTTGGGATGAGACTCACGCATAAGGAAGCTGAAGATGCCAATCTTTGAAGAAGAGGTTGAGGATATGAAAGTTTTCTTGGTGCCATTTTAGTTAAAAGTGGTGCAACAATAATTGACATGTGGGAAAGTGTTGATTAATTGAAAATGATTGTCAGATTATGTTGCCATGTGAAAGCTATACAACTTGATCCAACATTAGTTTTTCTCTTACACCTTGAGCACAGTTTGTCTTTTTGGGAGGGGAGTAATGTTTGACCAACACCTACGACACTGTCCGCCTCATGTTCCACTGAGTCGACATTGAGCCCGTCAAAATAGTTTGAAGACTTATGTGAAGTGTAAGACTAACAGGACAATCTAGTTGTTGGTTAGTTTTTATTGTGAGGTATAAATTTGGCTTAATATGTTTAGGGTTTTGTTACGTGTGATTGTTGTTTTAAATCATAGGGTTAGAGTTTGAGAATGATAGCCTACCTCCAAATTGTAAGTGCTTATCTTTTATGTATTCGGGAATGTATCATTTTGATTTAGTAACAGTGGAATAGAATCGATTACTTCTACCCTAATTTATATGAAAACTTGCCTCATTTTTATCAGTGGACTTTAACTTCCATTCTCAAGCTCTTGATACCACCACTGCAGCCACGACAACAAGCGCATGACCAATTATGAGATTCACATGTTTTGTAGTTTTCACTTTTTCTGATCTAGGTATAATGTCTTCTAAAAGCATCAAATTAGCCTTTTAAAGAAGTTCTGATATTTATATGCATGAATGGTGTTGCAGTGGTGGAGAAGCTGTTCGAGAATCAAACATCGAAAATAATAAAGAGATAAAGTAGAAAGAATTGTAATATTATTCCATACATCCCACTAATATAAGCATGTACAAGTATATATAGTCCATTACAACGGGAACAAATTATAAAACAATAAGTGTGACTTTAATTAATAGTGGTAATGAGAAGAAAAACAAAAAGGTGATAATGTAAAAACTTAAGTGATAGAAATATATTCTAAAAGGCTGAGCCAAGACCACAACAAATCTCCCCTACTTTAGAACATGATCCGAATGATATAATTTGTGTTGGAACTTCATCCGAGAGTGATACAAATAGATATCAGAGATATTGAATGTAGAAGATGTTAGTATATATGATGGTAAATCCACAATATGAGCATTATAGTTTAAACATTTAGCTATTGGGAACAAACTAAGATTGTACGTGCTCAGTTTCAAATACATTTTGGGAGCAAACCTTTCCTTGCAAAGCTGAACCATGACAAGGTCTCTCAGATTAAAACCTCTCGACACTTGTAGGAGTTCTTAGCAATCATATATTTGGTAATGAAAGTGGCTAATTCAGAAGGCACCTTTGCGGTTGGAAATGTTATCAACCATTGTTGACCGTTGTAATAAGCCAATAAAAAAATAATTAAATTAAAATCCATAACATGCAGAGTTTGGAAACTGCTATTGCTCCAAAATCTTAATAACACCACATTTTGATTCTTCTCGTCCAAACCACACACAACATAGATGAAATTTCTCCTTGTTTTAATCGAAGCGCCCGTCTCCCTTTTTTTCATTTCTTCTTTGTTTGTTTCTCGCACGACCAATTTCTCTCTGCACTTGCTCCAACCACACCGACCGACAACACCTCTCTATTTTGAGGTACATGTGATATACGCTCTCGCCATATCTTGACTTGGTCAAATTAGAGTGATTAGATTGGTTAAAAACTTCATCCTTACTCCCGCAATGTCAACAAATTGTGTTGCAAGCTTCAAATTACTTGTACCTCACAAATGTTCTTTTACAAGCCACAACCAAGTTGTAAAGTATAAAAAAAAGGTTAGGAATATGTTTTTTTAGGAGACTTGACTGTGAAATTAGACTCAAATTAGCGGTTATTTCATCCATCAGAGGAAGATGAATGATTTTCATTAGAGAGTCCACTGTTAGAGGAAAACTTCACATCGAATATGACTATTCTCATGATGCTATTTTGTATTGGTGATGATGATGATGATTCATATATTTGATCTCCAAGTTGGATCCAATGGACTCCGAATCTAAGACATCATACTTCCTGCTCCTCACGATCTGATAGTTAGCATTTTTTCTTTGATATTGAGGGCAATCCTTTTATTGTTTGGATGAGGAAGAATCCTCCTGCAGGTGCTAAAATTCAGATACCCGACAATCCAAATAATTTCATGTTGTTATTTTCGAAATCTAATTTCGTTGCTTCAATCCAAACAAAATATTTCAACAAACTAACTGAGACGATGTTCTAAATGAGTCATATCTTGCTTATAATTTCTTTGAATATAACAAAGTAGATTTGCATCTATTGAAAATCTAGAAATGATTATTGAAATGAAAATAAACAGATTACTTGGAATATTATACAATTGCGATCAAACCATGATTTATTCGACTCTGGTTTTCATAGAAGACTCAAATTACTGGCGATATATATATATATATATATATATATATATATATATATATTG
>JXCR01041140.1:21799-84884 GCA_002079205.1 Phalaenopsis hybrid cultivar
AACTCAATCCATAACTCCATATATTAAGTAAGCACATAGATCTTCCCATCAAACCAGATAAGCACTCACGACCAGGGTCAATAGAGAGGAGGAAACAGCCACCAAGGCCCTNTATGTTCATGAACTCCCTTAATTTTTCAAGCCAATTTTATCTGTAATATAGGTGATAGTATTTGCATTTCTCCTTGTTCTAAACATCGAGTGAACTTTATTTTTGTGCTTAAGAATTTTCTTTTTGGGTAATAGGATTTGAATATCTGCACAAACTTTTGCAAACCGTTCGTTTCTACAATATTGTCCAAGCTAGTTGCCTCATGTAAGGTTGAGTTTAAGTTCTTGGTTAAATGTAACTTCATTATGAATAATATGCACTTTCTAACAAGGAGTGGCAAACAAACAATGATACAGCTGATGCAAAACAGTTGGGATGTAGATAGCTATTTGGGGATTGAGTTTGTCAATGTAGAGGATAGGAAAGGAGTCGCTTTTATGAGAAGAATCATGTTGAACATCATTTGATGCCATTTTAATGCTTATGTTTGTCACTTTCTATTTCTTTATCATATGGTTTAGATGTTAGACCGACACTTATAGCACTGTCCGTCTTGTGCTCCACTAAGTCAACACCAAGATTACCAAAATAGTCATTTTTTATGTGAGGCGTAAGACTAAAAGGGCAATTTAGTCATTTTTTAATTATTCTTGTGGGTTATAAATAAGGCTTAATATTTACAGGTTAGGTTATGCATAATTGCTGTCTTGAATCTTAGGGTTAGGGTTTGGGAGAGATCACACGTCTCTCGAATTGCAGGTGATATCTTCTGTCTTATGGATTGTATCTTTTTGATTTTGGTACCGACAAAATAAAATCTATTATTTTGCCCTAAGTCCTACGTAAGCTTCTCTCGTTTCTATCAAATTGGTATCCAAGGTGAATTGACGCTTTCACTATTTGTAGTAGCAGGTTCCGTTTCTTTTGCAATTCGTAGCCGCATTTTGCCTTAGTGACCAAAGCTCGCGATACAGTCACAATTTGAGCTCACTAAGAAGTCAATTATGAGATTGTGTTGTATATGCTCACTCGCGCTACATGCCTCTGTGATCAAACCTCACAATGCAATCACGATTCACGCTAGTTGTGAAGCCAATGATGGGATTGCGGCGTAATGGAGTTCCGTCACCTTCATGACCGTAACTTGCAATATAATTGTGATTGAGCTAGCGGGGAAGCCAACAATGAGATCATGACGCACATGAGTTTTGCCTTCGTGATAAAAAATCATCCCAAGGGTAATGAAGTCTAATAAATTAGATGCATTAGATGAGAAGTTATTTTATTTTCGATTGTTATTTTTTTGATCAACGAAATGGAATAGAGTGCTCATATTTTGACTGCGAATGCAAACACAAATTGTCTTCGTTTATCGTAAAAAAAATAAATAAAACAATGAACTTCACATAAGTATCTCGACATGGTACTTTTTGAGCACAGATGAAAACACACCTTTAATTCTGAATAAACTTTGTTTGTTTATGCATGCATAATGACTAATTGGAAACAATTTATATATTCTCATCCAAATTGCATACATCATTTTTTATGTTCCAATCCAAGAAAGAAATGGGATACTAAGAAAATACCAACCAAGCAACACCTCTTTTGAAGGAATATGTTGGAATATTCTATTGTTGATACTTCATCTATCCTTTCTTTTTTCCATCTCATTTATGACGGGATTGTAGCGTAAAGAAGTTTCTTCACCTTCGTGACCATACCTCATGATACTATCGCGACTGAGCTAGCGGGGAAGCCAACAACGAGATCGCGACATAATGAGTTTTGCCTTCGTGATAAAAAAACATTATGAGAGTAATGAAGACCAATAAATTAGATGCATTGGAGGAGAAATTAGAGCGAGATGTCAACCAATTCAAATCGAGCATTGAGGAGCTTCTCTCAGTCATGGGGATTGGGGGGGGGGGGTGTTCTCGTGCATGGATGGAAGATTCATGACTTTGGATGAAATGGTGAAGAATATCATGGAGTTTCACGCAAACTCACAGCCATCCGTTGTGGGATCGAGCGACGATGTCTTGAGCGAACGCAAGCAACAACAATAAAAAGTACTTGCTCGACGCCAGGACGATGTCGTTGCCTTTGGCGAATTTGAAGCCGCATGTTTAAGCAAAGGAATCAGGAGCAGACTCAAGAAGCAGTACTTGGAAGGAATAATGTGACATTCAAACGGTTGGAATGAACGAAAGCAGGAAAGATTAAATGAAGAAGTCAGGTGTAGATTCAATTGATAAATGTGATTGTTTGGAATGAGCTATAGCAAACAAAACGAGATGAAACACGATTCAAGGTTGGAGGAGATTGATTCAAAGGATTTTGGTCTGGAACAAGACCACGATGGGTGTGACCTTGGCGGAGGGTTGCATTCAACCGTGCCAGTGCCTTTTGCTACGACAACCTTCCAAACAGAAGGAGATTTAGGAACCTCTAGGGACGAACGAGTTGATTAAGAGGTGAGCATGACTTATAAAAAAGGGGAAATCAATATGGGTCGAGAAAGGGAACACAACCTATACTTCATGGGTGGAATAAACTCCATCGAGAAATTTGGGATGAGACTCACGCATAAGGAAGCTGAAGATGCCAATCTTTGAAGAAGAGGTTGAGGATATGAAAGTTTTCTTGGAGCAATTTTAGTTAAAAGTGGTGCAACAATAATCGACATGTGGAAAAGTGTTGATTAATTCGAAATGATTGTCATATTTTGATGCCATGTGAAAGCTATACAACTTGATCCAACATTAGTTTTTTCTCTTACACCTTGAGCACAATTTGTCTTTTTGGTAGGGGAGTAATGTTTGACCAACACCTACGACATTGTCCGGCTCATGTTCCACTGAGTCGACATTGAGCCCGTCAAAATAGTTTGAAGACTTATGTGAGGTGTAAGACTAAAAGGACAATCTAGTTGTTGGTAAGTTTTTATTGTGAGGTATACATTTGGCTTAATATGTTTAGGGTTTTGTTACGTGTGATTGTTGTTTTAAATCATAGGGTTAGAGTTTGGGAATGATAGCCAACCTCCGAATTATAGGTGCTTATCTTTTATGTATCGGGAATGTATCATTTTGATTTAGTAAGAGTGGAATAGAATCAATTACTTCTACCCTAATTTCTATTAAAACTTGCCTCATTTTTATCCGTGGATTTTAACTTCCATTCTCAAGCTCTTGATACCACCACTGCAGCCACGACAACAAGCGCATGACCAATTATGAGATTCTCATGTTTTATAGTTTTCAATTTTCTGATTTGGGTATAATGTCTTCTAAAAGCATCAAGTTAGCCTTTTAAAGAAGTTTTGATATTTATATGCAGGAATGGTGTTGCAGTGGCGGAGAAGCTGTTCGAGAATCAAATATAGAAAATAATAGAGATAAAGTAGAAAGAATTGTAATATTATTCCATACATCCCACTAACATAAGCATGTACAAGTATATATAGTCCATTACAACGAGACCAAATAATAAAACAATAAGTGTGATTTTAATTAATAGTGGTAATAAGAAGAAAAACAAAAAGGTGATAATGTAAAAACTTAAATGATAGAAATACATTCTAAAAGGCTGAGCCAAGACCACAACAAATCTCCCCTACTTTAGAACATGAATCGAATGATATAATTTGTGTTGGAACTGCATCCGAGGGTGATACAAATAGATATCAGAGATATTGAATGTAGAAGATGTTAGTATATATGATGGTAAATCCACAATATGATCATTATAGTTTAAACATTTAGCTATTGGGAACGATCTAAGATTGTGCGTACTCAGTTTCAAATACATTTTGGGAGCAAACCTTTCCTTGCAAAGTTGAACCATTACAAGGTCTCTCAGATTGAAACCTCTCGACACTTGTAGGAGTTCTTAGCAATCATATATTTGGTATTGAAAGTGGCTAATTCAGTAGGTACCTTTACGGATAAATTGGAAATGTTATCAACCATTGTTGACCATTGTAATAAGCCAACAAAAAAATAATTAAATTAAAATCCATAACATTCAGAGTTTGGAAACTGAAACTGCTATTGCTCCAAAATCTTAATAACACCACATTTTGATTCTTCTCGTCCAAACCACACACAGCTTAGATGAAAATTCTCGTTGTTTTAATCGAAGCGCCCGTCTCCCTTTTTTTTCATTTCTTCTTCGTTCGTTTCTCACACGACCAATTTCTCTCTGCACTCGCCCCAACCACACCAGCCGACGACACCTCTCTATTTTAAGGTACATGTGATGTATGCTCTCGCTGTATCTTGACTTGGTAAAACTAGAGTGATTAGATTGGTTAAAGACTTCATCCTTACTCCTGCAATGTCAACAAATTGTGTTGCACGCTTAGATTACTTATACCTCACAAATGTTCTTTTACAAACCACAACCAAGTTGTAAAGTATAAAAAAAAGGTTAGGAATATGTTTTTTAGGAGACTTGACTGTGATACTAGACTCAAATTAGCGGTTATTTCATCCATCAGCGGAAGATGACTGATTCTCATTAGAGAGTCCACTCTTAGAGGAAAATTTCACATCGAATATGACTATTCTCATGATGCTATTTTGTATTGGTGATGACGATGATGATTCATAGATTTGATCTTCAAGTTGAATCCAATGGACTCCGAATCTAAGACATCATACTTCTTGATCCTGACGATCTGATAGTTAGCATTTTTTCTTTGATATTGAGGGCAATCCTTCTATTATTTGGATGAGGACGAATCCTCCTGTAAGCGCTGAAATTTAGATATTAGACAATCCAAACAATTTCATGTTGTTATTTTCGAAATCTAATTTCGTTGCTTCAATCCAAACAAAATATTTCAACAAACTAACTGAGACGATGTTCTAAATGAGTCATATCTTGCTTATAATTTCTTTGAATATAAAAAATTAGATTTGACATCTGTGGAAAATCTAGAATTGATTATTGAAATGAAAATAAACGGATTAGTTGGAATTATACAATTGTGATCAAGCCATGATTTATTCAACTCTGGTTTTCATAGATGACTCAAATTACTGACGATATATATATATATATATATATATATNATCTAGAATTAATTATTGAAATGAAAATAAACGGATTACTTGGAATTATACAATTTTGATCAAGCCATGATTTATTCGACTCTGGTTTTCATAGATGACTCAAATTACTGGCGATATATATATATATATATATATATTGAATATTGAAGAATGTTTTTAAACGTTATTATTTGATACATAATCATATTGATCGCATTGAGGTTGATGCAAATGTCAATCAATGTGCTAAATATTTGATCACAATCTATAAGAATGCTATGTCGGTTGCCATATAATAAATTGATTTCCTCACTCGTGCTTCGACAAACCTGTTAAATATTTGATCACAATTCGACAATTTTGCGTGGTCTAGTATAAAATATCCCGCTTTTGCTCTGTCCAACATGCAGAACATTTGATTACAAGATCCGAGAATGCTATGCTAGTATAAGATAAATTAATGCACTCGTATGTGCTCTAGAGTGCTTTAACCAGTGCAAAAAAAACTGATTTATTTTGTACTAGTCCACATTCTCGAATATTGTGATTAAATTTTAACAATTTGGCCGACATTTATATTAATTTTAATAAATATAATGTGATTATGCATAAAATAAAGACGCTCAAAAACACTCTTTAATATATAATATATAGATCGCCAATAATTTGAGCAATGCATGAAAATTAGAGTTGGGTAATGCGTGTCTTGATCAAATTTGTAGAATACTCAAAAGTAATATGTTTATTTTTTTTTCAATAATAATTTTTTTTTAATTTTCAATTGATACCAATTCTATTTTTCTAGATTCAAAGACATGTTAAATATGATTTGGTTTCTTTGGAACCTTTCTATGACACGAGTTGTTGTAGCCTTCTGCTTGGGTTGGGGCGACGAATCCAATTTCAAACATAATGACATGGAATTGCCTAGATTGTTTGATATCTGTTTTATATTGCCTGTAAGATGGTTCTTCATCATTCAGACAACGAAAGGATCGCTCTCAATAATAAAGAAAGTGTTAGCAATTATGAGATCGCGACGATTGCGAAGCGTGGTGCCATAAAATTCAACACCTAACCGATCCAAGTTGAAGATCAGATTGTATGGATTGTCGTTATTGCCAAAACAAAATGATGTTGCGAAGATAGTCTATTTGATGTGAAATTCTTCTTTGGTAGTAGTCACTAGCAAGAATTGTTTATTTTGTTCTAATAGTTGATATAACTATCAAGTTAAGTTTAGTTTTTAAAGTCAAGTCGGCGTAAGTGAAATACATTCCTAACTTGTTTTTATACTTTATAGCTCAATCATAATTGGTAGAAGACCCTTTGTGATGTATAAACAATCCAAAACGTGCAATATTATTTGATGACAATGCATGGTTAAGGATAGTGTCTTTAACCAATCCGCTTACTTTGATTTGACCAAGTTGAGATACAATGAAAGCGTACAACACATGTATCTCGAAATGTCGAAAGAGGGAGGTGCTTTCAACTGGTGTGGTCGGAGCAAGTGCACAGAGGAATCACTTGTGTGGGAGGTGGACAAACGAGAAACAAACAAAATGGGAGGTGAGGGTTTCAATTTGTTCTACTTTTTTTCACATCTCTGTTGCGGTTGGGACTAAGTCGAATCAAAATGTGACATTATTAAGATTTTGGAGCGGGAGTGGTTTCCAAACTCTGAAAGAGGGCTTTGGCAAAACTTTTATATTTTAATTTATTTTTTTTAGTTAATTTATTTGTTTGAATATTACCATGGTCAACAACTGTGCTTGTTGCAATCACACTTTTGCATTTGGGAAGCACCACAATGTCCATTGCTCGTGATGTTCGTGTAGATTGCTAAAAGGGCATTTTCCAGTAGAAAGGTCAGACATTGAGTTGTATGTTAATTCGACTTATCCCAAGAGTTTGTTCTATTGTTTAAGATGATATTGCCCAAACACGTAACATATTGTCGAGAGTCCTATTAATGACTTTATTTTACCTAGTAGTATATGGATGATATGCTGAATTTAATTCCAATGTAGCGTGTACACATTTAAAAGTTTTCTCCAAAAACTATTAACAAATTTAACGTTGTGATTGGAGGAAGGCCTCTAGGAAGCCGATATAGTTGAACGATCACATGAAAGAACAAATGGGCCAATATGAACAACATCAAAAGGGTTTTTTGCAGGCGGTGAAGTGAGCCTTTTTTTGAAAATGTGTTCACGACTATCATAATGGAGTCAACTCATTTGGTTTGTGCTAAGCACAAAATAAAATCTAAACTGAGATTTTCCCATATAGAATCCAGTGTAGATAGGGCAATCTGACCAATATTTTGGCAGGCACAATTATATGCTTGGTAAATTAGACACATCCCAACAGATGGTGACATCTCGTCTAAGCAAAGGCCAAAAAATATGAGCTTTCTTCTTGTCCAAGGTCTTCTAACGCTTGACATTGTCTGCCAACCTTCCTGCATGAATTTCTTTGAAAGTTGCACGTGCAAAGTTGTGTCAGAATACACATTTGGTTTCCTTTAAATAGATATCCATGCCACAAGCAGTAATTTTTAATTGGGTTGTCATAGTGGAAGCAAAGTATATATCAGTGATATAGAGTTCTGTGATACCTTCAAGATCCGTCACTTTGGTTCGTAGTTGGGTAAACAAGCAAATTTTCTACTGAGGGCATTAGTCACCCATGTTTTAGCACCTGATTTTTTCTTCAGCGTAAAGCTAAGTATGTGTAGAAACAGGATCTATCTCATATGCTTTCAATTCACCGCATTCTGAGAATTAATGACTTGTAATGCATGATGATTGCTTTGCAAATTGAAATCCTAATAGTTGATAATACTTTTATAACTTGAGGGAACGAGCAATTGTGTTCTAATAGGCTGGCCTTCTTGAACTGCTTATTTTTGTCTTGCGGTATTACATTCTCCCTAAAGAAATCAATAGGCGGACCTTCTTGAATGAGCACAACACTTTTTCTGACGGCCAAAGCTTCTGTATCCATTTTTAATGAATTAATAACCTCGGAGCTGTACTGAGGGTCTCTTTAATAATGTCGATATCATTTTGTTGATCCTTGCTCTAGTTGAAGGTGGTAGATTTTAACAAATTATTCATTGAAGCCATAATCACGAAGGTTGTAGATTTCATCATAAGCCTTTAATGAAATGACGAAAAAGGTGGCCTAGTCTTGAAAACTCTTGGTATGGGAGAAAGTTGAAGGTGTCGGTCAGACCAAAATGGTCGATATCTTTTGTGGATCCATTTACACTCATGTTGCTGTGATTATAAACTCTAATAAATGGACACTCAAAATAACGCACATTTAATTGAATTAATATGTAGCTTTTGAGTTCGAATGATACAAGTTGTCTGGTCAAATGCTATTAGATGATTAATAAGTGATGTGATGAGAATGGACCCAAAAATGATTTAAGCACATTTATAAATCACATGAATGTGTTAGGTGCGTTGCACAAACTAAATGGTATGACTTTGAGTCATAATTCTTTGAGTTTTGATTGTCATTTTTCATTTGCCTCTTTCAGTCTAACGTGCATCTGATGGTATTTGGTTAGTAAATCTAGTTTAGAAAAGATTATGGATCAAACAAGCTTGTATATCATATCCTTTAACCTTGGCATTGAAAACCAGTATTTAATTTTAATTTTTTTGATTGCTCTTTTGCTATTAAGTATATGCCAATTGTCATCCTTTTGGGTTCAAGCAACACGGAATGATGCACGGACTCAAACTATGTTGAATCAATTATTTGGTTAGCAGCTCATTAACTATTCCTTGCAAGATTAGATGCTCCTTTGGTCTCATGCGGTAGTAAGGTAAGTTTAGGAAGATCTGCATTGTGAGCAAAATCAGTCTGATGCTGGATCGTGTGATAGGGAAGGGGCGGTGGGAAAGAGGGTGAGGNTTCTCCAAAAACTATCAACAAATTTAACGTCGTGATTGGAGGAAGGCCTCTAGGAAGCCGATATAGTTGAACGATCACATGAAAGAACAAATGGGCCAATATGAACAACATCAAAGGTTTTTTTTTGCAGGCGTTGAAGTGAGCCTTTTTTCTTAAATGTGTTCACAACTATCATAATGGAATCAACTCATTTGGTTTGTGCTAAGCACAAAAGAAAATCTAAACTGAGATTTTCCCATATAGAATCCAAGATAGATAGGGCAATCTGACCAATATTTTGGCAGGCACAATTATATGCTTGGTAAATTGGACACATCTCAACAGAAGGTGACATCTCGTCTAAGCAAAGGCCAAAAAATATGAGCTTTTTTCTTGTCCAAGGTCTTCTAACGCTTGACATGGGCTGCCAACCTTCCTGCATGAATTTCTTTGAAAGTTGCACGTGCAAAGTTGTGTCAGAATACACATTTGGTTTCCTTTAAATAGATATCCATGCCACAAGCAGTAATTTTTAATTGGGTTGTCATAGTGGAAGCAAAGTATCTGTCAGTGATATAGAGTTCTGTGATACCTTCAAGATCCGTCACTTTGGTTTGTAGTTGGGTAAACAAGCAAATTTTCTACTGTGGGCATTAGTCACCCATGTTTTAGCACCTGATTTTTTCTTCAGCGTAATGTATAGAAACAGGATCTATCTCGTATGCTTTCGATTCACCGCATTCTGAGAATTAATGACTTGTAATGCATGATGATTGCTTTGCAAATTGAAATCATAATAGTTGATAATACTTTTATTACTTGAGGGAACGAGCAATTGCGTTCTAATAGGCTGGACTTCTTGAACTGCTTATTTTTGTCTCACGGTATTACATTCTCCCTAANGCTGCTGTGACATAGTGCTAGGAGGGCCTTTTTCATAATTAATTAATTACTAGACGGTATCTTTTTTTTTTTTTTAATTTCCTTCTTAAGGGTAATTTAGCAATTAAAGGGTCTAAGAGTTATGTGGGATAGGTTGCCTATAAATAGGCCTTTCTGTGGAGAGAATGGGGTGTTCTTTTGGAGAAGTTTTCTTCAGGTTTATCTGAGCTGCAGGGAGGATTTACTGTTTTGGTATATTTCCCAAGCTCGGAGAGGTAAGAAGGCAAGGGGATCATAGTTGGGATTTCACCAAAATTGATCACCCAGCTTCTTTACTTCAAAATCTATCTTGGCTCTGTCATTGCAATTTCTATGGGCTCTCTACCAATTACTTGCAACAAGAAATCCAAAAAAGTGCTAAAAAAATCATTCTGGAGGATCGGTGGTCATAGTGGAATCCAAGATTCTTTTGAAATTGATTTCGGCATTTGAAAATCCATATTGTGGTAGTTGTCCCATGCAAACAGCAGCATACAGTAGTGGAGATTTCCAAATCGTTGCATTGTGGCAAGAAGAGCCTTTGGAGGGCTGTCCGTNAAAAAATCATTCTGGAGGATCGGTGGTCATAGCGGAATCCAAGATTCTTTCGAAATTGATTTCGGCATTTGAAAATCCATATTGTGGTAGTTGTCCCATGCAAACAGCAGCATACAGTAGTGGAGGTTTCCAAATCGTTGCATTGTGGCAAGAAGAGCCTTTGGAGGGCTGTCCGTGGGTACTGTAGAAAATTTTCCATCGCAACAAGTGCTTGACATTTATTTCAGCACTGATGGATGGAAGTTGGATGATCCAAACAAGAAATAAGTTAAGAATTCTGAATGCAATCAAGCACGACTACTTGAGGTTGAAATAAAGTCTTTCTGGCTGTTGGAAACTTACAACTTGTCCGGAGTCCCAATCGTTGCATTGTAGCAAGAAGAGCCTTTGGAGGACTTTCCATGGGTCCTGTAGAAATTTTTTCATAGAAACAGGTGTTTGAAATCTATTTCAGCATGGATGGGTGGAAGTTNGTGGAAGTTGGATGATCCAAACAAGAAATAAGTTAAGAATTCTGAATGCAATCAAGCACGACTACTTGAGGTTGAACTAATGTCTTTCTGGCTGTTCGAAACTTACAACTTGTCCGGAGTCCCAATCGTTGCATTGTAGCGAGAAGAGTCTTTGGAGGGCTTTCCATGGGTCCTGTAGAAATTTTTTCATAGAAACAGGTGTTTGAAATCTATTTCTGCATGGATGGGTGGAAGTTGGATAATCTAAGAATGAAAGAAGTTAAGAAGTCTAAATGCAATCAAGAACAACTAGTTGAGGCTGAACTAAAATCTTTCTGGCTGTTGGAAACTTGCAATCTGTATTGAATTCCAACAAGAATCTTTCTCCTGTAGTCGAACCTTTTCTCCTTGGCTTTTGGAAGACTTCAGCCTAACAAAACTCCATCTACAGCTCGTTTTTATTTTTATTCTTTTATTTTGCTGAGAGGAGAATGCTTAAGTGGATGGGTGACTTTACACTTAGAGACAATGTGAAACGAATCTATTCGTGAAAGGGTTGGTGTAGCTCCAGTGGCAAACAAGATTAGAGAGATTCCTCTTAGATGGTTTGGTGATATTAAACTTCGACCATCTGATTATCGGGTTATGAGAGTGGATGTTTTATATTTGACTTATGCTAAGAAAGACCGAGATTAACCTATAAAGGCTTGAGCATATTATATAAAAATGATCTTAATCTATTAGAATTAAATGAATATATGACATTCAACAGGAGACAATGGAGAAAAAGGATTTATGTAGCCGACTCAACTTAGTGGGATAAAGGCTTATTGTTGTTGTTGTTATTTCTTTTAATCTTCTATCTATTTTAGCCTTGAATCGGTACCGTGTGTCTAATTGAAGGTTTTCAAAAAAGCTGAACTATTCGCCACATGCATAATAGGTATGGTAGAAGAAGGTTTAATTAGACTTACAGTTGATAAAGCCTCAAGTGTTTTGCCTTTTCATTCATATGAATAGACATTCAAGGGAAAATCATATAAAGCTCTAATTTCATACTACCATGACCTACCTACCCAAAATCAGGTGGCCAATGTCATTGTCCAAACATCACAAAGTACCTCACATATAAAGTGGTTTTCAATTGAGAAGGTGATGCGAAAAATATAAGAGATGAGGATATACGTAGCTTTGTTAACCTAACTGATTTTATATGGGTACAATTGTTTGGTGGCTTTATGGTGTAGAGCCTGAATTACTGACTGAGATATTGTATTCTCAGTGCAACTGAACAATTAATCACTGACCTTCCCATTGATAGTGCACTTGTTTTGAATATGGCATGGCTCTGTGAAGTCGATTAATATGGTGTCAGGAGGAGTTTTTCTATGAAGCATGCAAGTGCTTCTCTTTTATCCCCAAACACTTTTTCTACTTAGGCCACTTGCATGTATGATTCATTAAGTGTTCCCTTGTCCCCTGCATCTCCTTCTAACACATTGATTTTTTTTTTGCTATTTAATACTCTCGTTGGACTTATGGATTGATTGAAACAATGAATATATTTCAGGTTGAAGAAAGGTAGAGAAAATTGTATTATCTTATTTCTCAATTATTAATTTATAATTTTTCTTCATATATAATAAGGAAGAACTAGGGCATAATTAATTACAATAATTACAACCTACCCAAGAAAATGAAAAAGAAATATGACATAATAAGGGATAAAAGAGAGTAAAACTAAAATAATAACTCATAATTCCACACCTCCCTCAAGTTGGGGCATAAATGTTGTAAAAACTTAGCTTGGTATTCAAAAAAGTGAAGTTGCCATGAAGTAGATATTTAATGAAGACATCAATGACTTTAAGATGAGTTGGAGTATAGATTAAGTGAATAATAACTCCATCAACCTTTTTACAAATAAAATGTTAATTTCAATGTGTTTGATTGTGATGCACAAGATTCTTTGCAATAATATTTACAGCTTGGTTTTCACGAAACATTTTTATAGGATTGACACTGAATAAGACTCTGGAGAAAAAAGATTCATGTAGCTGACTTCACTTAGTGGGATAATATTGGTTGTTATTTTTGTTGTTGATGTTGATAGTGGAGTATCCTAACTCATTTATTAACCTTTGGATCCACATTCCTTAACAAATTCCTAAAGCTAGTGTGTGATATTCAAATTTTGCTCTACTTCTGGAGAATATTGCTCGCTTCTTGCTCCTTCAAGTAACAAAGTTTCCCCAACTATAGGAATAATATCTAGAAGTGGACTTTCTGTCAGTGAGCTCACTGGTCCAACTAGTATTAGTGCCCCTTCCTGTTGTTTGATTTTTTAAACAGTAACCTTCTGTTAGGGGTTTTTTTTAAACTTCAATTGTCTGTAAACTATCTCCAAATATTTTTCATTTGGACTATTCATATGTTGATTCACAGTGTCGGCAGTGTAAGCAATATCAGGTCTAGTGTGTGATAGAAAGATAAGTTTACTTACTAGTCTTTGATAGATAGATAAGTTTACTTACTAGTTTCGTGGTTGCATATTATCATTTATCTTATCCAATAGATTTCTTTCTCCTAGTATACACACGAATTTCCTTGTTGTCAATCTCAGATTGGATTTTCTCAGCTGGTGGAACTTGAGAGACATGATGATTAGATAGAAATAGAATAGGTTGTAATTACTCTAGATCAGAGTGGGCATTCAAAAAGTGTGGAGAAGTGAAATAATTTTGATGACTCTAGATTAGTGTGAGTATCGAGAATAGTGCATCACGTTTATTATTTACCTAGACTTTACCCATGAATATCATATTTGGGATAGTAGGGTTGATTTACAAAGAAAATAATATCCACGGTGTCATATTATTTTTTTTTGAAATGGGAGAATAACATGTGTCCCCTTTTTTGTTAGAAACACGCCCAAGGGAGATATATTTGATGAATCTCAGGTTAAATTTTGTGTGGTTTGGTTGATGAATGTGAAAAAGGGACTCATCCAAATATTTTTAGAGGAAGATTGCATTAGAAGGCTTTGATACGAGAGCATTTTTTCATCACAATATTAAGAAGAGCTTTAAATCCAAGGATTCTACTTGACATTCTATTAATGGGGTTATTCTCTCTAGAAAATTTTTGGTATACGAGATGTCTAATTTTCTTCCTAGTTGGCCCACTTAGTTGTGGAGTTTCAATACAATAGCTCACATGAATGATACCATTCTTTTTGAGGTAAAGTTCAAGGATAGAGTTGAAGTATTCATTTGCATTATTAGTTTTGAAGATATGCAATTTACATTGAAACCGAATGAAAATCTTGTTATGGAAAGACTAAAAGATTTGTGCAGTTATAGATTTTTACTTCATGAAGAATATCTAACTCGTAATCATGTGGTCATCAATAAATGAGACAAATCATTTACTACATTTATCGATTTCAATTTTGATGGCCCCTAAATATCACTGCGGATGATAGTGAAAGGCTTCAAGGGTTTTACTAAGACAAATGATAGACTTGAGTACATTTAGTCAATTAAGTTTCACAGTGATAAAATTGGCTTTTTATTAATAAAGAGATGATAATTTAATTTTTCAATATAATAAAAATTAGAAGGACCCAGATGATACTGCCATTAAAACTTAACTTTGAACACTCAAACACAACAGACATATGAACATGAGAGGATGATGGTGAAGAAGATATTTTTGTGTTAAGAGAATAACTTTCCTCGAGCAGATAAAGATCTTGATGCAATTTAGCACTGTTAATTATTTGCCCCAAATCAACTACATGAAATTCTGAAAAAATAGAACGAAATTTAGTAACACAACGCCATTCACGAGTGAGCTTGCTTATAGAAAGTAAGTTTCAATCTAATTGGAAAACATATAACACAGTAAAGAGCTGAATTTTTTGGAAACATTCATTTTTTTTCTTCCCATAATCTCGAAGTGAGATCCATTGACAAGTCGAATAAATTTGGAATTGGAGGACTCTTGGTAATTGGTGAGAGTACGAAAATCTCCAGTCTTGTGATTAGAAGCACCTGAATCAATTATCCAAGGTTTTCATTGCTAGTGAGTAGGAGAACGACATGTTACCTTTGTGTATCATAAAGCTGGTAGGCTGTTCTATTGTGCTCGAAAGAAATTTGTTCAACATCAATAGTTGTTCCTTGGTGAAGGGGCTAAGGCCGACCGACTCTTCTGAAAAGATAGTAGCATGGGTCTTGTATCTTGGTCTTTCCTCCCTTGCATTGATTTTCAGTCTCCGGATTTTCCATGTAGTTTTCAATACTTATCCTTTGTTTGATTAACTTTCTTGTAAAGTTCATACAAGGAACGATTCTTTTTGGATTTGGCTCATAAGAAGAGTTGTGTATACAAGGTAAAGCTTTCAGTGCTAGATGAATCCACAGTTTATCTCATCATGAGCTTCTTTCAATTTTCTTCTCTTATGACTTCAACAAAGGCTTCCCTTGTGTTAGGGGGAGACTTCTTCCCCATATTTCTTCCTTCGACCTCATTTAAGTTTTTATTTAAACTCAATAGGAACTCGATCATCCACTGCTTCTCTGCTAGTATTTTATACAACATAGCATCTTGAGGTNTCATTCTGGAGGATCGGTGGTCATAGTGCAATCCAAGATTCTTTCGAAATTGATTTCGGCATTTGAAAATCCATATTGTGGTAGTTGTCCCATATAAGCAGCAGCATACAGTAGTGGAGGTTTCCAAATCGTTGCATTGTGGCAAGAAGAGCCTTTGGAGGGCTGTCCATTGGTACTGTAGAAAATTTTCCATAGCAACAAGTGCTTGACATTTATTTCATTACTGATGGTGGAAGTTGGATGATCCAAACAAGAAATAAGTTAAGAATTCTGAATGCAATCAAGCACGACTACTTGAGGTTGAACTAAAGTCTTTCTGGCTGTTGGAAACTTACAACTTGTCTGGAGTCCCAATCGTTGCATTGTATCATTGTAGCAAGAAGAGCCTTTGGAGGGCTTTTCATGGGTCCTGTAGAAATTTTTTCATAGAAACAGGTGTTTGAAATCTATTTCAGCATGGATGGGTGGAAGT
The DNA here is from genome assembly GCA_002079205.1 of Phalaenopsis hybrid cultivar. Classification (NCBI taxonomy): domain Eukaryota; kingdom Viridiplantae; phylum Streptophyta; class Magnoliopsida; order Asparagales; family Orchidaceae; genus Phalaenopsis; species Phalaenopsis hybrid cultivar. Next base: position 37,849 of record JXCR01041140.1, read on the forward strand.
TGGATAATCTAAGAATGAAAGAAGTTAAGAAGTCTAAATGCAATCAAGAACAACTAGTTGAGGCTGAACTAAAATCTTTCTGGCTGTTGGAAACTTGCAATCTGTATTGAATTCCAACAAGAATCTTTCTCCTGTAGTCGAACCTTTTCTCCTTGGCTTTTGGAAGACTTCAGCGTAACAAAACTCCATCTAGAGCTCGTTTCTATTTTTATTCTTTTATTTTGCTGAGAGGAGAATATGCTTAAGTGGATGGGTGACTTTACACTTAGAGACAAAATTGTGAAACGAATCTATTCGTGAAAGGGTTGGTGTAGCTTCAGTGGCAAACAAGATTTAGAGAGATTCCTCTTAGATGGTTTGGTGATATTAAACTTCGACCATCCGATCATCTGGTTATGAGAGTGGATGTTTTATATTTGACTTATGCTAAGAAAGGCCAAGATTGACCTATAAAGGCTTGAGCATATTATATAAAAATGATCTTAATCTATTAGAATTAAATGAAAATATGACATTCAACAGGAGACAATGGAGAAAAAAGATTTATGTAGCCGACTCAACTTAGTGGGATAATGGCTTATTGTTGTTGTTGTTATTTCTTTTAATCTTCTATCTATTTTAGCCTTGAATCGGTACCGTGTGTCTAATTGAAGGTTTTCAAAAAAGCTGAACTATTTGCCACATGCATAACAGGTGTGGTAGAAGAAGGTTTCATCAAACTTACACTTGATAAAGCCTCAAGTGTTTTGCCGGACAATCATATAAAGCTCCAATTTCATACTACCATGACCTACCTACCCAAAATCAGGTGGCCAATGTCATTATCCAAACATCTCAAAGTACCTCACATATAAAGTGGTTTTCAATTGAGAAGGTGATGTGAGAAATATAAGACATGAGGATATACATAGCTTTGTTAACCTAACTGATTTTATATGGGTACAATTGTTTGGTGGCTTTAAGGTGTAGAACCTGAACTACTGACTGAGATATTGTATTTTCAGTGCAACTGAACAATAAATACTGACCTTCCCACTGATAGTGCACTTGTTCTGAATATGGCATGGCTCTGTGAAGTCGATTAATATGATGTCAGGAGTTTTTCTATGAAGCATGCAAGTGTTTCTCTTTTATCCCCAAACACTTTTCTACTTAGGCCACTTGCATGCATGATTCATTAAGTGTTCCCTTGTCCCCTGCATCTCCTTCTAACACATTGATTTTTTTTTTTTTTGCTATTTAATACTCTCGTTGGACTTATAGATTGACTGAAACAATGAATATATTTCAGGCTGAAGAAAGGTAGAGAAAATTGTATTATCTTATTTCTCAATTATTAATTTATAATATTTCTTCATATATAATAAGTAAGAAGTAGGGCATAATTAATTACAATACTTACAACCTACCCAAGAAAATAAAAAAGAAATATGACATAATAAGAAGGGATAAAAGAGAGTAAAAATAAAATAAGTAACTCATAATTCCACACCCCCCCCCCCCCCCCNTGGACTTATGGATTGACTGAAACAATGAATATATTTCAGGCTGAAGAAAGGTAGAGAAAATTGTATTATCTTATTTCTCAATTATTAATTTATAATTTTTCTTCATATATAATAAGGAAGAACTAGGGCATAATTAATTACAATAATTACAACCTACCCAAGAAAATAAAAAAGAAATATGACATAATAAGGGATAAAAGAGAGTAAAACTAAAATAAGTAACTCATAATTCCACCCCTCCCTCAAGTTGGGACATAAATGTTGTAAAAACTTAGCTTGGTATTTAAAACAGTGAAGTTGTCATGAAGTAGATATTTAATGAAGACATCAATGACTTTAAGATGAGTTGGAGTATAGATTAAGTGAATAATAACTCCACCAATCTTTTTACAAATAAAATGTTACTTTCAATGTGTTTGGTTGTAATGCACAAGATTCTTTGCAATAATATTTACAGCTTGGTTTTCACGAAACATTTTTATAGAATTGACATTGAATAAGACTCTTGAGAAAGAGGATTCATGTAGTGGACTTCACTTAGTGGGATAATGTTGGTTGTTATTTTTGTTGTTGATGTTGATAGTGGAGTATCCTAACTCATTTATTAACCTTTGGATCCACATTCCTTCACAAATTCCTAAAGCTAGTGTGTGATATTCAAATTTTGCTCTACTTCTGGAGAACATTGCTCGCTTCTTGCTCCTCCAAGTAACAAGGTTTCCCCAATGATAGGAATAATATCTAGAAGTGGACTTTCTGTCAGTGAGCTCACTGGTCCAACTAGTATTCGTGCCCCTTCCTGTTGCTGATTTTTTAAACAGTAACCTTCTGTTAGGGGTCTTCTTTAAACTTCAACTATCTATAAACTTTCTCTAAATATTTTTCATTTGGACTATTCATATGTTGATTCACAGTGTCGGCAGTGTAAGCAATATCAGATCTAGTGTGTGATAGATAGATAAGTTTACTTACTAGTCTTTGGTATCTATTATTTTCTACTGATTGTTTTTCTTCCATTGAATGTAAAATTTTGTTGAAATCCATGTGATTCTCAACATTGTTTGTACCTCGACATTCCCTTCTCTTTTAATAGGTCTAGGATATACTTTCTTTGGGATATCAGAATACCCATCTTAGATCTAGCTACTTTCGTGCTCAAAAAGTATCTCATTGCTCCTATATCCTTAATTTCAAATTTAGTGACAAAAACTCCCTTAATCTTTCCCGGTTTTTTTCATTATCACTTGTTAGGATCATATCATCTACATAGACAATGAGTATAATCTTTTTACCTCTTTGTGTATGTTTTATAATTAAGAGTATGTTCCACTAGGTATTGGAAGTACCCATTAGATTTCATAGTCTTGACAAACTTGTCAAACCAAGCCTTCGGAGTCTGTTTACAAATCAGCTATTTATTGGAGTCATTTTTTAGTCCAGATGAGATTTTCATATACACTTATTTCTCAAGGTCATTCAAAAAGGCATTCTTAATATCAAATTGATGTAGTTTCCACTGTTTGGTCATTGTCAAGGAAAGAAGAACCACCTTATAATGTTTAACTTAGCCATTGAAGCGAATATTACTTAGACTATCCCATACGATTGAGTGAAATCTTTTGCCACCAAGCTAGTTTGAACCTTTCGATGCTCCCATCTGCGTTGTACTTGACATTGAACACCCATTTGCTTTGAACGGGTTATTTATCTAGAGAGTGTTTTGTAAAGGTCCATTTGCCATTTAGGTCAAGAGTTGGAACTCTCATTTCAACTGTCTTTGCCATTATGAACTCTAAAGTTTTCATGAATGGACTTGGGTATTTGCACACTATTAAGATTAGATACAAACACTTTAAAAGTTGATAAATTCTCATAAGCAATATAATCTTGGATAGGATAACATGTGCAATTTTTCTGGTCTTCACTAGATTACACCTCCCTTAGAACTTCAGATGTTTGAATTTATGTTTGGTTATGAACTATCTTGTGGTTGCATATTATCCTTTATCTTATCCAGTATATTTCTTTCTCCTAGTATACACACAAAATTCCTTGTTGTCAATCTCAGCTGGTGGAACTTGAGAGACATGATGATTAGATGGAAATAGAATAGGTTGTAATTACTCTAAATCAGTGTCGGCATTCAAAAAGTGTGGGGAAGTGAAATAATTTTGATGACTTTAGATTAGTGTGAGTATCAAGAATAGTGCCTCACGTTTAATATTTACCTAGACTTTCCCCATGAATATCATATTTGGGATAGTAGGGTTGATTTTCAAAGAAAATAATATCCATGGTGTCATATTAGTTTTTTTTTAAATGGGAGAATAACATGTGTCTCCTTTTTTGTTAGAAGCATGCCCAAGGGAGATACATTTGATGAATCTCAGGTTAAATTTTGTGTGGTTTAGTTGATGAATGTGAAAAAGGGACTCATCCAAATATTTTTAGAGTAAGATTGCATTAGAAGGCTTTGATACAAGAGCATTTTTTCATCACAATATTAAGAGGAGCTTTAAATTCAGGGATTCTACTTGACATTCTATTAATGGGGTTATTCTCTCCAGAAAATTTTTGGTATACGAGATGTCTAATTTTCTTCCTAGTTGGCCCATTTAGTTGTGGAGTTTCAACACAATAACTCACATGAATGATACCATTCTTTTTAAGGTAAAGTTCAAGGATAGAGTTGAAGTATTATTTGCATTATTAATTTTGAAGATATGAAATTTACATTGGAACTGAATGAAAATCTTGTTATGGAAAGACTAAAAGATTTATGCAGTTATAGATTTTTCCTTCAAGAAAATTAGTTAACTCGTAATCATGTGGTCATCAATAAATGAGACAAATCATCTACTACATTTATCTATTTTAATTTTGATGGCCCTTAAATATCACTACGGATGATAGTGAAAGGCTTCAAGGGTTTGTACTGAGACAAATGATAGACTTAAGTACATTTAGTCAATTAAGTTTCACAGTGATAAAATTGGCTTTTTATTAATAAAGAGATGACAATTTAATTTTGCAATATAATAAAAACTAGAATGATCCAGATGACACTGCCATTAAAACTTAACTTTCAACACTCAAACACAACAGACATATGAACATGAGAGGATGATGGTGAAGAAGATATTTTTGTGTTAAGAGAATAACTTTCCTTGAGCAGATTGAGACCTTGATGCAATTTAACACTGTTAATCATTTGCCCCGAATCCACTACTTGAAATTCTGAAAAGTGAGAATGAAATTTAGTAACACAACAGCATTCACGAGTGAGCTTGCTTATAGAAAGTAAGTTTCAATCTAATTGGAAAACATATAACACAGTAAAGAGCTGAATATTTTTGGAAACTTTCATTTTTTTTCTCCCCACAATCCCGGAGTGAGATCCATTGACAAGTCGAACAAAATTGGAATTGGAGAACTCTTGGTAATTGGTGAGAGTACAAAAATCTCCAGTCTTGTGATTAGAAGCACCTGAATCAATTATCCAATGTTTTCATTGCTAGTGAGATAGGAGAATGACATGTTACCTTTGTGGATCATCAAGCTGGTAGGCTGTTCTATTGTGCTCGAAAGAAATTTGTTCAACATCAATAGTTGTTCCTTGGTGAAGGGGCTAAGGCCGACCGACTCTTCTGAAGAGATGGTAGCATGGGTCTTCTATCTTGGTCTTTCCTCCCTTGCACTGATTTTTAATCTCCGGATTTTCCATGTAGTTTCCAACTCTTATCCTTTGTTTGATTAACTTGTAATGTTCATACAAGGAATGATTCTTTTTGGATTTGGCTCATAAGAAGAGTTGTGTATACAAGGTAGAGCTTTCAGAGCTAGATGAATCCACAGTTTCTCTCATCATGAGCTTCTTTCCATTTTCTTCTCTTATGACTTCAACAAAGGCTTCCCTTGTGTTAGGGGGAGACTTCTTCCCCATATTTCTTCCTTCGACTTAATTTAAGTTTTTATTTAAACTCAATAGGAATTCAATCATCCTCTGCTTCTCTGCTAGTATTTTATACAACATAGCATCTTGAGATTACTTCCATACATCTATCATACATATCTAATTGTAACTGATACTTTGTAAATGTGTTGAAGTTTTGAGTCACATTTAACTGTTCTTCTCAGAGATTGTGTAGTTTGGTCTCAATCTCAAACAAATTTACAATGTTTTTTGATATTGGAATAAGGGTGTGTTTGTTTTGACTTTTCTGACCATATTTTTGGTCAAAGCTGCATTTCACGAGTTTGTTTGCAACCTCAGCCGGAACAACGCGTTCGTGAAGCTGTAGAATTTTGCGAATTGAGGAAGCCGGAGCAAGACTACGTCCTGTGATTTGGATATTTTTTCATTCCAAACTTACCACAATGTCATTTACATGCATACCACAGGGTTATTCCTTATTAAACTTAAGTGATATTAATCCATGTAATTATCCCTTACCAAATTTAAAAATTTCCATCGTTTACAACGCATACCACATAATTTTATTAGAAATTCAGACAATTTACTCACATACCACAAAATTCTTATATATATATATATATATATATATATATATTCATACATACAATAATGGTGTCATCTTCCTTCCCACTAGGCTCTGCTAGGGTTTCGCCTGGCGAACCCTAACAATTGTTAAGGCTTTGCTGCTTCCTCTCCGGCGTCTTCGCGCCTGATTCTGTTTCGTCTTCCCGTCTTTCAATCTTGCGAGATTTGCTCTGTGGCGCGGCTCGTCTCCGGTCTTCCCATCTCGCGATCTTTCCCGGCTCGGGAGTTCTCGGCTCTGCGTCTCCTCTGCGGTGCGGATCATCGGCTTTCGTCTCGCAGATACAACTCGCGATTTCTGCTTGTCCTGCGTGTTCTCCTTTTCAGTTTCAGTCGGCGCGATTTTTCCTGTGTTTTCTTCTTAACACCACACCAGATGACTTCAAACATATCGTATGCAACTGCCCTTGTAGGTGTCCACGCCTCAGGTGTACCTAAATTGTGCTCTTTTCTCCTTCGTTTAGGTGGGCAGAGGACATCAAGAAACCTGGTAGGAAAAATGAGAAACCTGCCATCTTTTTACAGAAACAGAAGATATTCAACTTGCTTCCTCCTATCGTTTGAATTTGGTTGGGAAATTTCTATATGGTAATCCCAAAATTTTGTTTATTCGCAAGGAATTTAAACTTATGCACCTTGTTGGGGAGTGAAAAATTGAACTATTAGATGAGACACATTCTTATTCAAATTAATGATGAAGAAGATTACACGCGCTTATTTGCTAGAAGGATAATCTGAATTGAGAACAAAACAATGAAGATTTTGAAATGATATGTGGATTTTGACTCACAGATGGAACCTTCATTCATTCCGGTTTGGATTCGTCTTCATGGTCTGAAACTTCATTATTTTTTATGTTGTATTCTATTGCCTCAGCTTATGGTAAGTCACTCAAGACAAATTCCTACTTTTAATCTTTCCCGTCCATCTGAAGCCAGAGTACTTCTTGAAAAAGATATTACTTCTTCCACTTATGAGGAAATTTGGTTGGACATAGGGCTGTAAACGAGCCGAGCTTGAGCGAGCTCAGGCTTGGCTCGTGTTTGGCTCGTTCGAAATAGCTCGTGTTCGAAATCGGCTCGTGTTCGAAATAGGCTCGTGAATAGTGTGTTCGTGTTCGACTCGATTTAAATATTCGTGTTCGTGTTCGGCTCGTGTTCGGCTCGAAATTGGCTCGTTAAACTAAAAAAGAGAAAAATAGATGTAAAGTGTGAGATTCGAACCTGGAACAAATCTATACAAAAGAAGACACTAACCACATTGTCACATGAGGTGTTATGATTTAAACTTAGACATAAATATATATAATATATTATTATATAAATAATATATGTAATATATTGTTATATAAAAAATTATATAATTTTTTTTTTCGAGCCATTTCAAGCCGAACACGAGCGAACAAACTGTTGTTCGTGTTCAGCTCGTTTACATTTCGAGCTTAAAATTTTTTTTGTGTTCGACTCGTTAGGCTTAACGAACGAGCCGAACACGAGCAGAACACGAGCTGTTCACGAACAACGAGCCAAATTGACAGCCCTAGTTGGACACACACCATCATGAATATTAGCAGAAGGTAGAAATTGAGTCTTTTTCTTCGTATTGTTCGAACTGTCGTATGTTCGACCACTCCAGTTTTCAATGCCATCATCTACAACTTTATCTCAGACCAAAAAAGCAAAGTGCTCCGCTAGAGGCAGTGATTCCAATTCCTCCTGATTAGCTCTAAGTTATCGACATTATCGATCATCAAAAGAATACACCTGAAGACGTCATTATTACCGCAGATAACATATCGACCATTCAGTCTCCACACATTGCTGTAGCTCTCCCATCTTTGGAATCTCCTGTCGTGGAGGTGAGGGAGATTCTTCAGACTCCGCATGCCTCAGAACCTATCACTGATATTACCGGTGAAAATACTTCTGCTGCTTCACTACCACCTCATCCAGAAAGATATCAATGCTACTCAGACTCAGGGGGATCATGATGTGCAACGTCCTATACCTGTCTGACCACTTTTGGAGCAATCCATTGATCAGATGTGTCAATTCTTGGATGAGGAATGACAAGTCTACACATCCAGGAGGAAGAAGAAGAATGGAGACATACTTGAGCTCAGAAGTCTGATGAATGATACTTTGGTTACTTTGGGTATTGATACACACCTTACCAATTTGTTAGCTGGCTCACTTCCGAGAACTAGAGGCAGAGGAAGGACTAAAGTGAGACGTCTCTAACACTTTTGTGCCTGTTGGTGGCTTTAGATACATACATACATGCAACAAATAATTGGATCAAAATTTTGTAAAAAGCTATAAAAAATATAAAAAATCAGTGAATTCTCTTTCCAACAACATCAAGTGCATAAAAACTTTATATAATATGAGTAGTGGGGTATTTCAGATATTTATCCATAGACAACACCTTCAAAGTTGAAATTTTCAAACTGAACAACAGTTTCTGGAACTTCAGTTTTTAAACAATAAATTTTCCATAGCAACTTTCGAACCAAGAATTTATACATCCGCATATGTCCCAAACATGCCCCAAGTCTCATGAGCTAATTCCCAAATCTCTCATGTTGTCTTATAAAACAAGAAAATTTGTCCAATTTTTGTGTTCATAGATCAACCAATATATAGAATCAGTGAACTCAAGAATTATGCCATCTCTTGTGAGATGTTCCTTTTTTTCTTTTCCACAAATGTGCATAAACACGGATTGAAAACATTGATGGAAGTTATGACCATTGAGTTAATGGTTTGTGATAAAGTGAGAGAGTTCTGGGGTTGTTTGGGCAAAATTTAGGTATCTGATTCATAACTAACCTCTAGAGTAAAGTTAGACATCCTCATTCCGTACTTTTTCATATGTCGTATGTATGCACGTTTAGGGCTGAAAAAGGTTTAATGGCTGAGGTGCTGCTGGTTGCGAACTGAAGGCTGTTGCTTGCTGAGGAACAAAAGACTGGAAGAAATGCCTTCTCTGTCTAATCGGGAAGGTTTGATAGGTTGTCGGAAGGAGGTTCTGCAGGTTAGCTAGCAGCGGAATGCATGGAAGAAGGTTCCTGCCGGTAGATGCCTGTTTGAGGTTTTGTATGAAGAAAGGTTTGTATGAAGATTTGTAAGAGGACGTCCTTTTGAAAAAAGTTCTTGCTGGGTTGACAAGTCTGCGACTGTATGACTATATGCGGGAGATGCCTGTATGCGGAAATCTTGTAGGAATTGACATATGAGAAATTTTATTGGAGCTATCGACAGATGGAATCCCGTTGGGAGGTACCTGTCGGGCACCAAAATCATGCAGGGAGACTTCCAGAGGAACATGAAGCAGGAGCCAGGGAACCAGGAAGGGCCTATAGGCTGGATAGCGGTTGAAGGGAGGATTCTGGCTCTGGTCGGGTGTTGGAGAGGCTTTGGAGGCTAAAACAAAATCTAGGGTTTGCTCCCTATCCTTGATACTATGAAAAAAGTTTGAGAAAATAATACTGTTATTTCTCAGTTATCAAATTACCACTCTTCTCTTTATATGATAAGGAATGACAAAGGCAATATTAATTACGACAATTACAACTTACCAAACAAAATCAAACTTAAGAAGGAAAGAAATGTGACATAATAAGAGAATGAAAGAAAAAAACTTCAAATAGGAAACTTAGAATTCCACACGGGCTATTAGGTTTTGAATATGGACTCTCTTTAGTTGTATATTTGTCTGGAATTTTCACTATGCCATTGATATTTTTAGATTGTTGCTGGAAGTGAAGGGAACTTGGGCTAGGTTTTGGTGGATGGAGGTCGATTGCGGTCTACAACACGCACAACAAAAATTTTTTGGGACAAGCTTCCTCTGCTAGCTGGCTGTGATTTATATATAACGTTTTTTGTTTGAGAGAGTGTGCAAACAGAGTTCAGCTGAAGTTTATCTTGAACCCTTTTATAGATCCCCCAGTATACTTTGTAACTAATTAGTTATTTGATTTATTAAGGTTATTTTTCATGTTGAGACGGTAAAACTCCTATAAGTACTGACGTTAGGAATCATTTTGAACAATGCTAGTATGGACATATAACATTTGTTCGAAATCAGTCAGGACAAAGTGCATCTTAGAAAATTTAATTCCGAACTAGCTTTGAACGTTCCCTTTTTTCCTCTTCTATTCTGGTCTGTAAGAGCTGTAACCACCAAACAATGCACCTCCCTTTGACCGAGAAGTAACATATTTGACTTGTTTCTCATGCGGAATCTACATATACTCAAAAAATGTTTCTGCAGATTGTTCACAATCAATATAATATTTAATGTGTAGTTGTCTGTTAAAGAACAAACTTTCTAATTTAACTAAAAAACTCACTGGATTATCCCTGTTTTTTGTTTGGTAAAATCAGGGTGCTGATAGTTTGGAGCTATCTGCTGCATCCAAACTTGAAGATGATGTGAACTTCTACCAAACTGTCAGTCCTGCTGTCGCAGAGCTTTTTCACATTGATCCCAAATCCAAACGACCTTCTTTAGTTCTTCTGAAGAAGGAAGCTGAAAATTTGACTTATTTTGGTATGTTAGTTTATTAATATATCCTTAGCTGTAATTTTTTTGTTTTTGTTTTTTTTTCTAACTGATGTCTAGCAAAATTTACGCTGATGTCGATGACTTACACAGACGGCCAGTTCACTAAATCTGCCATAGTTGATTTCATATTTGCCAACAAGCTTCCTCTGGTGACCACTTTTACTAGGGAAAATGCTCCTCTTATCTTTGAGAGTCCAATTAAGAGGCAGGTGAGTCATATTCTTTTGTTATATTGTTTGCCTTATTTATATTTTTAACCTTTCTCTCTGACAATTTTTTGATATTACTCAAATTTCTTTTTATTAGCTTTTGCTCTTTGCACAATCAAAAGTTTCTGAAAAGCTTTTACCGGTTTTCCAAGAAGCTGCAAAATTTTTTAAGGGAAAGGTTTGTATTAATTGGTTCATAACAAGTTTTTAATAGGCTCCTTTGAAAAGTTATCTATGGTTTGTCTGATTGCAATTTGTGTTTTCTGCAGCTTATCTTTGTGTACGTGGAGATGGATAACGAGGATATAGGCAAACCAGTTTCAGATTACTTTGGAGTGACAGGAGATGGCCCAAAAGTAATTTATGTTCTCAATATTACGTCGTGATTGACCTTATTCTCAAAAATTATAGTTCTGCATGATAAACATTTCTAAGCAAATTTGAACTCAAATGTTTCTTTTGCAGTTGCTTGCTTACTCGGGAAATGAAGATGGGAGAAAATACATACTTGATGGGGAACTCGTACAAGAAACTATTAAGGCATGTCATTGATAATGGTGCTCCTTGCCTTCTATTCAGCTCTCCTTTTTTTTTCCCTTCACTCCTCTTTGAAAAATACCGTAGTTTTACAACTTACAATGTTACTTTGGATTAAGGTTGAGCATCGAAATACCATAATATAACCTGACAAAATGTGACTGGTTTTACTTCTCCTAACTAATTTTTTAATTGCCTATGTGCTTTAGTGGAACTTGCTGTTGACCTCATTTTTAGTGAGGTTTTAGTCTCCTACTTCTATGAACCCCAAATTTAGCCTTAGTAGTCCCTTGTTGACCATCCTAGCGGACTAGTAATGGAGCCCACCTCCCGTAGAACTTCAAACCGCTTCTTTAACTCTGGACTAGTAATGGAGCCCACCTCCCATAGAACTTCAAACCGCTTCTTTACTCATTTTTGTGAAAGAAACTCGCACGAATGGTCCCAAGCACTCAACTTCTAGTTGCAAAGGGCTAAGGACCAACATGCAGAAGGTCTGTTCGCATGAGTGGTTCCAAGCACTCAACTTCTAGTTGCAAGGGCTAAGAACCGGCATGTAGAGGGCCCGAAAATATGTTCCTACAGGATCATACGATCTTAGGTGAACCCTCGGTGACTCAGCAACGCACTCGTTGCACCACACACGATTTTGACTTAAGTCGACTCGCCCGTCAGCGGACTCGTCCGGATGACCCCAGATGACGAAACAGACTGCACCGACGCGTCCGGAACGTCAACTTTAGCTAGGAAGGACACCCATATTGCTGGGGTTACACGCACACACAAATGATACGGAAATCAATGCACTTTTTTATTAGCGGTACGTGGGCCCGAGCTCAACTGAGGTTCGACGGGTTCGATTCAGGCTGGACTCGAGCCTGAACAAGAGTTAAGAAATTTGAATTTTGAATTTCAAATTTCAAATGAAATATTTAATTCAGTTTTAATGAAATTTAATTAGGAGCTCTTATATGCTAAATAAAACTCCTCCCCCGTTTGGAAATTCATTAATTCCGTGCGCCAATATCCTGTAACGTTCCTCTGCAATTCCCCGGATACAAGATCCCACTGAAAGCATTCGACCTTCTTCCTCAGAACGAGATTCCGAGCTCTCCCTCTGCACCAAGACCTTCACCTGCCTCGTCTCCTCTTCTCGCACCGAAGACGCTGAGCCGCACTCGCCGGCTCGCCTCCTCCCTACGACGAAAGATTCCCGATTCGATCATCTCCCGCACGCCCCCTTCTCGATCCCGCACTCGCTCTCTGCTGGATCCCGANTTTTGCTGCTTCCTCTCCGGCGTCTTCGCGCCTGATTCTGTTTCGTCTCCCCGTCTTTCGGTCTTGGGAGATTTGCTCTGCGGTGCGGCTCGTCTCAGGTCTTCCCGTTTCGTGAGCTTTCCCGGCTAGGCAGTTCTCGGCTCTGCGTCTCCTGCGCGGTGCAAATCGTCTTCTCGGGAGTTCTTCGACTTCTGTCTCGCTGATACAGCTCGCGATTTCTGCTTGTCCCGCGTGTTCTCTTTTTCAGTTTCACTCGACGCTATTTTTCCTGTGTTTTCTTCTTAACGCCACAGCGGATGACTTCAAACAGATCGTATGCAGCTGCCCTTATAGGTGTCCACGCCTCAGGTATGCCTAAATTGTGTTATTTTTATCTTCGTTTAAGTGGACAGATGACATCAAGAAACCTGGTAGGAAGAATGAGAAGTCTGTTTTCTTTTTTACAGAAACAAAATGTATTCAACTTGCTTCCTCCTGTCGTTTGAATTTGATTGAGAAATTTCTATATGATAATTTTCAAATGGAGCTTATTCGCAAGAAATTTGAAATTATGCACCTTGTTGGAGAGTGAAAAATTGGACTATTAGATAAGACATTCTTATTCAAATTAATGATGAAAAATATTACACACGCTTATTTGCTAGAAGTATAATCTGAATTGAGAACAAAATAATGAAGATTTTGAAATGGTCTGTGGATTTTGACCCACAGACGGAACCTTTATTCATTCCGATTTGGATTCGTCTTCATGGTCTGAAATTTCATTATTTTTTATGTTGTATTCTATTGCCTCAGCTTATGGTAAACCACTCAAGATGGACATTCGTACTTTTAATCTTTCTCGTCCATCTGAAGCCAGAGTACTTGTTGAAAGAGACATTACTTCTTCCACTTTTGAGGAAATTTGGCTGGGCACACAGCATCATGAATATTGGCAGAAGGTAGAGATTGAGCCTTTTTCTTCGTATTGTTCGAACTGTTGTATGTTCGTCAACTCCAGTTCTCTATGCTATCATCTACATCCTCACCTCAGACCAAAAAAGCAAAGTGCTCCGCTAGAGGCAGTGATTCCAACTCCTCATGATCAGATCTAAGTTATTGACATTATCGATCATTAAAAGAATACACCTGAAGACGTCACTATTCCCGCAGGCAACATATCAATCATTCAATCTCCACACATTGTTGTAGCTCTCCCATCTTTGGAATCTCTTATCGTGGAGGCGAGGGAGATTCTTCAGACTTCGCATGCCCTAGAACATATCACTGATATTACCGGTGAAAATACTTCTGCTGCTTTACTACCGCCTCATTAGGTTCAGAAAGATATCAATGCTACTCAAACTCAGGGGATCATGATGTGCAAAGTCTTACACCTGTCCGGTCACCTTTGGACAAATCTATTGATCAGATGAGGAATGACAAGTCTACACATTCAGGAGAAAGAAGAAGAATGGAGACATACTTGAGCTCAGAAGTCTAATGAATGATACTTTGGTTACTTTGGATAATGATACACACCTTACCAATTTGTTAGCTGACTCACTTCCGAGAACTAAAGATAGAGGAAGGACTAAATTGAGCGTCTCTAACACTTTTGTGCCTATTGGTGGCTTTAGATACATACCTACATACTTACATGCAACAAATAATTGGATCAAAATTTTGTAAAAGGCTATAAAAAATATAAAAAATTTGTGAATTCTTTTTCCAACAAAATCAAGTGCATAAAAAAATTTATATAATATGAGTAGTGGGGTCTTTAAGATATTTATCTATAGACAACACCTTCAAAGTTGAAATTTTCAAACTGAACAACAGTTTCTGGAACATCAGTTTTTAAACAATAAATTTTCCATAGCAACTTTCGAACCGAGAATTTATACATCCGCATATGTCCCAAACGTGCCCCAAGTCTCATGAGCTAATTCCCAAATCTCTCATGTTGTCCTATAAAACAAGAAAATTTGTCCAATTTTTGTGTTCATAGAATTGATCAACCAAGATATAGAATCAGTGAACTCAAGAATTATGCCATCTCTTGTGAGATGTTCCTTTTTTTCTTTTCCACAAATGTGCATAAACACGGATTGAAAACATTGATGGAAGTTATGACCATTGAGTTAATGATTTGTGATAAAGTGAGAGAGTTCTGGGATTGTTTGGGCAAAATTTAGGTATATGATTCATAACTAACCTCTAGAGTAAAGTTAGACATCTTCATTCCGTACTTTTTCATATTTCGTATGTATGCACGTTTAGGGCTGAAAAAGGCTTCATGGCTGAGGTGCTGCTGGTTGCGAACTGAAGGCTGTTGCTTGCTTGAGGAACAAAAGACTGGAAGAAATGCCTTCTCTGCCTAATCGGGAAGGTCTGATAGGTTGTCGGAAGGAGGTTCTGCAGGTTAGCTAGCAGCGGACTGCAGGGAAGAAGGTTCCTGCCGGTAGATGCCTGTTTGAGTTTCTGTATGAAGATTTGTAAGAAGACGTCTGTTTGAAGAAAGTTCTTGCTGGGTTGACAAGTCTGCGACTGTATGACTATATGCTGGAGACGCCTGTATGCGGAAATCTTGTAGGAATTGACAGTTATATGAGAAATTTTATCGGAGCTATCGGCAGATGGAATCCCATTGGGAGGTACCTGTCGGGCACCAAAATCATGCAGGGAGACTTCCAGAGGAACATGAAGCAGGAGCCAGGGANCGAAAGTTCTTGCTGGGTTGACAAGTCTGCGACTGTATGACTATATGCTGGAGACGCTTGTATGCGGAAATCTTGTAGGAATTGACAGTTGTATGAGAAATTTTATCGGAGCTATGGCAGATGGAATCCCATTGGGAGGTACCTGTCTGGCACCAAAATCATGCAGGGAGACTTCCAGAGGAACATGAAGCAGGAGCCAGGGAACGAGGAAGGGCCTACAGGCTGGATAGCGGTTGAAGGGAGGATTCTGGCTCTGGTCGGGTGTTGGAGAGGCTTTGNAAATCCCCTCGTCTCTCTGCGACTGGATCCAAGCCCCCTGATTGAAGCAGATCTGTTGCCCGCTCGATCCCGCTCTTCCTCTGCGCTCGACATGTCCTCACTCGCCTCACCCGCTCGATCTCCAGTCCTCTTCATTCGTGCGACCAGAAGCCCTCTGTCACCTCCTTCCTCGTCCTCCTCTCACGCGGCACCCAGCTCGATTCGACCTCCCTCTTCCTCACGCACGCAGGAGAAGCGCCTGAATTTCTTCCTCACTCGACTGAAGCTGCTAGCCTCCTTCTCGCCAGCAAACAACAACCTCCCTTTCCCATTCCTTTTCATTTCTTGTTGTGTCCCTGCTGTGTCGTAGTAAGGTAAGGACAGGTATATTCTTCCAGCTATTGCATCTTATGGCTATCAAATTGTTTACATAAATTTGAAATGGAATCCTCTCCACATGAATACATTCTTACTAATTTTTGAAGAAATATAAACAATATTTCAATTATATGTTATGTCTAATTTTAAGTGCTTAGTTTATGATTTTATATTTCAAGTACCTAAATGCAAACATTGTGAGCTTCCAATGATCATTTTCTTGCTGATTTTAAACATTTTGTTGTTGGTTTATGTTTCAAGTATTTAAATGCAAACATTGTGAGGTCCCAATGTCCATTTACTTGTTGATCTTAAATACTCATTTGTTGATTTCGTGCTTCGAGCACTCGAAATGGAATACTACGAGGCTCGAGATGACCATTATTCCAGGGCTTGAATACTTCTTTGCAGGTCTATGTTCTTTTATTTCTGAATGCCTCCCTTGCGGGCTGTTTTACCCGTTGTTTGGTGGGTTTAAACATTGTAATTTTTAGGGTTTTGCCTACTGATTCACGTACTATTTTTGAGCCAATCTGTTAACTGATTTAGGAGAGTTTACACACTATCTTAGACTGGATTTCCTAGCTGATTTTGGGACATTTGAAATTGATGCTTTGAGCTTACATGAGAGCTGTTTCGGAATTTTAAAATTACTGTTTTAGGGCTGATTTTGAGAGCTTTGTCTACTGTTTTGGAAGCATTAAACCCAGCATTTACGGGGTTGTTTAATCAATGTTTTGAGGCAATCTACGCATTATTTTGGCGAGATTTATGTAACCTTTAAGTGTTGATTTACATGCGGTTTGGAATTGGTTTTACGGACCCCTTTTTGCCCACTGTTTTGGAATTGATTGTTATTTAAATGCTTTTAGGTCGATCCATCTGTTGTTTTCCCCTTGACTTTACTAGTTTTAGAAGTGGGTATGCTTCATATTTCTTTTGTTTTACTTCTTTTTTACATGGTTAAATCATAAATATGGGGATTGATGATTTAATTAATTGGAAGATATAGAAAACCTCAAATCACCTTAAGCATAATTAAAGTGTAGGTTTCTTAGAACTTTAAGTGCACACCATAAGTGAGATTCCATCCACCTAACCCTTAGTGTAGGCTTCCTAGACTTTAGGTGCGCACCATGGGTGAGAGTCTATCCACCTAGTCCTCGGTTTAGGCTTCCTACACTTTAGAAGCACACCCTAGGTGAGAGCCTATCTACCTAGTCCTCGGTTTAGGCTTTCTACACTTTAGAAGCACACCCTAGGTGAGAATTCATCCACCTAGTCCTCAGTGTAGACCTCTTAGAATTTAGGTGCACACCGTAGGTGAGAGCCCATCCACCTAGTCCTCAGTGTAGGCTTCTTAGAGCTTAAGTACACACCTTAAGTGAACGTTCATTCACCTAATCCTCGAATGCACAGTGAAACTAGACACTTGACCCTGATTCACAAACTGATCAAGACACTAAATACCAGAATGCACCGAGGCGTAGTCCATGCTTCCTTAATTAAATCAATAGTGAAATTCTCATAATGACTTAACCTACAATAAAACCCAGTGCATCGGGATTTGAGTTTTGATATTACACTCAAATCCTCCTGGCAATTGGAGAAATTTGTTAACACCACATAGGGCTCATCGGACTAGGATGAGTCTAGGGTCTAAGTGGCGAGGGCGATGACGACATTGCTTATGTGTGCTTAAATGCGGGATACGAAGTCGGATTATTAGAATAGTATCTCCTACCTCAAGGATCTTCAATAAGGGAGAGGAAATGATCCATGATACTATTCGTCGATTCTTGGTGGGATTGTTGCCTCGACACTCTTAGGTTGTCAGTAGTTCTAGCACGATTAGAGTGACTAGCCTGTGGACTGTACCACTTTACAAAATATTTACAAAAATAAAATAAAAATTTCTTTTACATGTTAAAAAGAACTCTACAAAAAAAAAAGACTTGAACAACTTTTGCATGAAAACCTTTCTATGAAAATTTATAAAGGTCAACGGCTAGTCACTTGGATTGAGGTTAAGAACTACCTCCCGTAGATTGTCGAGTTGGCAACTCTTACTCAAGGTCGGGAAACACACAGTCCAACTCTGAGCCCCCACTTTCACCAATGTCTTATACCCAGTTCTGACCTTTCATTTGGTCGGGAAACACACAGCCCAACTGCGAGCGTAGGTTTCTTTTGCTTGTGATTTTCACTACTCATTTTTATGAATTGCATGCTGGGTTTTCTTGCTTTATTTATTTTTTTTGCAAGTATGTTTAAATAATGCTGCAAATCACACTATGCTCGCAACACTAATAACACAACAGTAGCAGATGCCCAGGTACGTTTTTATAGTTTATCCACAACATTTTACTTTACGGTATTTTACCTTTCAAGTACTTTTTTTATTTACCTACAATCTACTCATTCTGCATGCAAAGTCAAACTTTGACACCAAAACTGTGAAACATAAACTACAATTTTCAAACACTTAAACCGTGGAGCTGTCGGGACGACAGGAGCTTGAAGCCAACTTTATGGGCAGCACAACGAGGAGCTTGGAGCGAACAATAAGAGGATCTTCTTCAGCATTATCCATTCCTAGTATAATAACAATCCATAGGACTTCGAGGTAGCTTTCCTAGCGCGACGTAAATCCTCACACTCCTTTTTTAGGCTCTTGTACAACCATGTTGTGCGACATGAGTCCTAACTCGACTTAGGTTTCGAGGTTGTTGTACGGTACGATGTAAACCCTCATATCTCTACGAGTTATTTGCATAATCGGGTATTATGCAAATGTAAGTTCCAAATAATAAAATTGGCAGGATTGAACTATCAAATAACATTATCTCTAAAAATGCAGCCACACAGTAGGATAGTTTGGGAAGTTACTGGGGATTCTTCTCAGGTTCTATGAAATCTCCTACCTTTTCTTTTATTTGGACTCCTGAAATAACTGTTTCTATTTGAGCTACTCTCACTTGCCTTTTTCCACGTCCTGCCGTGAAAACTTAAACCTTGAATTCTTGAAGACTAAAACCACTGATCATTATCGAGAGTTTTCTCACGTGACTTTCGTCATTTGAGATGTAATTAACTATAGGGGCTTGCCTTTATAGGGAACTTGGAACCCAGGTAAAATAAACCCTATTTAATCCTTGTATTAAATAGGGGAACTTGTCGGTCACACATAAAAGGTTCGCAGACCAAACGGGTGTCACAAATCTCTTAGTTTGCAGGATTGGGTCTATCGCCGAGGTCTACACTTATCTTTCGGGAAGGTGTAGTATTCGCGGTATCGGACACAATTCTGCAAACTATTGGACTAATGAGATCCATTTGATCTCATTTTTTTCAAAAATTAAAACATACTACTTTTAAAACTCAAACTATATACCTCTTATACTTAAATTAAATTTCAACAATTATTTTCATATACCATATTTTCAAATCTTCAAAAAGTTGACCGACACTTGCCTATATTATTCTTTCATCTGATTTCGCCAACATATGTATTTACATAATTTCAAGAATTAAATGGAGTTGGAAAAGTTCAATATGTTGAGCAAATTTATAAGCTATTATGTTTAGGGATAGTAAACAACTAGAAATCATCGAAGGATGGCTATGGATACAGCTACAATAACGAGCCTTTTTCCACTAACTGGGGTCGGCTATATGAATCATTTTTCTCCATTGTGTCCTATTGAGTGTCATATTTTCTTTTATTTCTCATAAGGTAAGATCTTTTTTTATACAACATGCCCTAGTCTTTTTAGGTCTACCTCTACCTTTCTTAACATAATTCAAATCTAAAACATCTACTCTCCTAACTGGGTCAGAAGTTGGTCTACGTTTAATGTGACCAAGCTATCTAAAACAACTCTCTTTAATCTGGTCTAATACTGGAGCTACGACAACCCTTTCACGAATATATTATTTTCACACTATCTCTAAGTGTAAAGCTAGTCATCCACCTAGGCATTTTGATCTCCGCAACACTTAGTTTTATGCTTCTCTTCTGTAAGCCAACATTTTGTGCCTTAAATCATTGTAGATCTCACCATCAACTTATAAAATTTTCCTTTTAAGTCTAAGCGATACATTTCTATGCCCAATAGACCCGATACATTCCTCCACTTTAACCATCCAACTTGACCTCTACTAATAACATCTTCATCTACATCCCCATTACTTTGATTAATAGGCTCAAAATATCTATAACCTTTGGTCCTTTTAATTAATTGATCACCGATTGCTATAGCCCTGTCGTTAGATCTACTCCCACTAAAAATTACATTCCATGTATTCAGTTTTAGATCTACTCAAACGAAATCATTTAGACTATAAAGTTTACCTCCATAATTTAAGTTTTTCCTGAACTTTTTTAGACTTGTCCACAATAAGGATATTATCAACGAAAAGCATAAAACAAGATATCTTCTCCTCTTAATGTTCAGTAAGAGCATCCATAACTAAAACAAAAATTTATGAGCTTAAATTGTCACGATCTGGCTTGGACTTAGAATTAACCAAGGTGGGAATAGATCGTCGGACGGTGATATTAAGTTTTATATTATTCTATTTCTATCACTAATAGTTGCCACCCAATCCTTCTGTAAACATGATCTTCTCCAGTATTCAACTTAATCAAAAGTTTAAAAAAAATAAAACAACATAATGAGTTATCTAAAGAAAAATTAGAAGCAATCTCACTTCTAAACTACAATAACCAAAAAAAAAGAAAATAATATGCATGCTGGTCTTTCATTTCTGACTTTATGAGATCCTATAATAATTTAAATTTCTATGTGCATTAACTTTAACTATACTCTTCAATGTTTAATTTTTAATTTTTCTTTTATTTTATGCTATTATTATTTAGATCTGGTTTAGGAGCACAGTTAAAACATAACCTCACACATGTCAAACCGATATTATCTTGTCGGCACAGTGGTTCGTGATTTAATTTACATGATTGTTTGAGGCGGAAATGTGCCTACTTGCCCCCAATCAATATATTCTTGTCATTACAATGATTAACAATCTAAATATCACCATTATTTGGAGCGGTAGTATAACATCTACAGGTGCGGATACACTGACATCCTTCACTTGTATTGTAAGGGGTTGGACTCCTCTTAGCATGCACATACAAGCTATTTCATTCTTCATAACATACATTTTTCTTTTATGAGACACTTTACATTTATCTATTAACGAATAATTGCACTCTTACTAAAATTATAAGTCATGAAATAAATGATTTATATTCGTATAGTAATTTACATGTCATATAGTAATGTGACATCTTCTTAGAAAAATTATAATGCGACAACCTCTTCTTAGGAAAGCTATGATGCATATATTTCTACAACAGTTAATATGCATATTTCTTGACTACCAATCTGAAGAATCAAATATAGTTTAATTATATTGACATAAGACATAATAGTGATCAACAATAAGCAATGATATATTTAAAAATAAAAAATATTAATTTAAAAGCACAATTACTTTCCTCAGTTGTCACGATAAATTGTCAATCTTCAGTAAGAGATTGGCGTCGCGATAACCATTATGTTGATATTAATAACCTATAGAATATAATATCAAACTTTTAAGATTGAAGCAAGTTTCTGTTGATCGAATTATTCTTTAATTATCACTATTGTTATTATTATTAATATATGTATTTGTATTCATTATTCTCTTTAATAATTACGTTAGTATACTAAATTTTTGTTTCCAAATTATCTATAAATAACTAAACATGGAATCATTAATTAATACTTTTAAATTAAAATAATTTACATAAGTATAATCACATAATATTACCTCAACATGCAGTTTTGCTAAAACCTTCTCATCATAATCCTTTGATTCAACTGCTTATCCAGATTTAATCTCTCCTATTAATTCATAAGATATTATATAAGCTAANTATAAGTATAATCACATAACCTTACCTCAACATTCAGTGTTGCTAAAACCTTCTCATTATAATCCTTTGATTCAACTGCTTATCCAGATTTAATCTCTCCTATTAATTCATAAGATATTATATAACCTAATAAAATCTAATTAAATAAAAAATATATCTTTTGTTTATATATAAAAAAAAAATTACCCAACTCACCTTAGACTTGGCGTGTTTCATCCCCATGTCAATAGTCGCATGCAGCCACACCTTTCTACGCTCACGGAAAAGAGTGTCCCTTCTGCACGACTTGCTTCCTTCTTCCTTCGCACCAGAGCTGCTCGAACCCACAGTCTTCATTTTTGGTTCGCCCGATCCCTCTTCTCTTTCGCTAACCGTAGAGCTTCCCTAAACCCTATTGCATCGGTTTCCTCGCTCTGCACTTACACGACTTCTTCTTCATTGCNAGTCGCACGCAGCCACACCTTTCTATGCTCACGAAAAAGAGCGTCCCTTCCGCAGAGCAAATCTCGCTTCCTTCTTCCTTCGCATCAGAGTTGCTCGAACCCATAGTCTTCGTTTTTGGTCGCCCGATCCCTCTTCTCTTTCGTTGACCATAGAGCTTCCCTGAACCCTAGTGCATTGGTTTCCTCGCTCTGCACTTACACGAATTCTTCTTCCTTGCACGAGCCGCCTCCTTCCTTCGGCTTCAACTTCGACTTTGGCCTCTCCTTCTCGAAGCAACGATTCTTATCGCATGCGAGACTCCCTGTCTTCTTCCCTCACACAAAAATGCCGTTCTTAGCTTGGGCTGCGCGACAAGGTTCAAAACCACCTCCATATTTCTTCCTCTGCTTTCTCTTACGCTCTCTCTCACTCCACTTTCTCTCTCGCATGCTTGTTCTCTATTTCAATTTGTTGAAACAGGGCATGTAACTCCTAAAGACAACCCAAGAAGACGCTTACCCTATTCTGCCTATTTGATTTATATTAATATTTATATTATTATTAATATTATTTTTATTTAGAATTTGGGTTATTTCATAAAATCAAGGCTTGGTGTAAATCAACTGAATTTGTAAATACTCCTTTTGTTCAAACACAATTAACAACTCAAATATACATATTTTTAATGATTTGAATACACGATATGTCAACACATCGCTTTTCCAGAACTCTCAAAAGTACTTATCTTGGAGCCTTATCATAGGATTTTTCTAAATCAACAAAAATAATATATATAAATTTTCCTTATTCTCTCTATACTTTTCCATTATACCCCTCAATAAATATATAGCTTCCATAATAGACTTGCCGACATCAAATTGATTTTGACAAATCTATGTATCGCGCCTTAACCTATGTTCATTTACTCTCTCTCATAATTTTAATATATGACACATTAACTTAATTCTTTTAAAATTTCCACACTCTTGTGCATCCACTTTTTCTTTAAGAATAGGAACCAAAATACTCTTCAGTCTCTCATCAGACATCTTTTTAGTTTTAAAAATAATATTAAAAATTTTAATCAGGCAATAAATTTCCTAATCTTCTCAATATTTCTACACTTTTATTGGAATACCATTAGATTCTAATGATTTTTCACACTTCATTTTCTTTAAAGCCTCCTTAGCTTCTGTTTTACTGATGCGATGGTAAAAATAAAAAAAAAAGTTTAATTTTTATTAACGATATTGCGATCGCTAAAGTTGATTGTATTTTCAAAATTTTTATTAAAAAGTTTATAAAAAAATTTCACTCATCTATTTTGAATATCCTCATCTAAAAAAATCACTTTTTGATTTTCATTCTTAATATAGTTTACATGAACTACATCTTTACTTTTTTTGTCTATTTTTTTTCATTTATCTATCCACAACCATCATGACATTGTTGTAGTTTGATAAATGAAAAAAACAAATGAACATTTTGGTTGGATAAGGACAACTTATTGATGATTAGCATTAAATTAATGATTGATATGTCATTTTGAAGGAGTGACTGGACTAATCAAACTCATATCCAAATAGGGCAAATTATGGACTATATTTAAATTGATATTTTTATTCTTGTTGGATGGATGAAAATATTTCCTCGTTCATACAATAGAGATAGAAGCATGATGTGATTATCTATATTAGGTCTTTCATTAGCATATTATAAAGCTACTAAGCCTATCATGAATGCATATTTTAAGAAAAGAGAACAATATTTGATTAGTTTTGAGCATATATCTATTATAAGTCATTAATATATTATTTTTAAACAAGAAAAATGAAAAAAAATATTTTAGATGTATATATATGTATATATTTATCATGTTAGGCGTTTTATCAAATTTAAGCCAATTTTATTTTGTGAAAAGACATTATTGGAAGGTTAAAAGAGAATTTGAAAATTGTTGAGGCCTTCCAAGGAGTTTTATGCAGCAAAATGTAGGGTATTCAGCCAAACTTTATTCTTTCTTGGGATATAGAGTAGGATAGGACTTGTAGAATGAAATTTTGTGGTTAAAATAGAAAAGTGCCTCTGCGGTGTTCCATTATATGAAATATCCTGGAAAAAATAATTTGTTAAATAATAATCAGACTGACTGTGTTTCATGAATATGATTGGTTTGCAACAAAAAAATGAGTTCTGATAAGTGTCCTTCGCTTTATATTTAAAGGAGTTCTAGGAAGTGCATTTTAAATTTTAATTTGGTTCAAATTTTAATTTAGAATCACTTAAAATGACTTTTTTTTTATCCATGAAGACAATTCAAAATTCTTAGAAATCCAAAATATTGCACACAAGTTTTTATTTATCCTGAATTTATTTATTTTAACCTTGTGGTTATCTTGGCAGAATTATTGTAATGATATTGTAACATTTAGTTGGTCTATCAATAAGGATTTAGCCATTTTTATAGAAGTCATGAGTTAAGACTCACTTTTCAAATTATTTTCATTTTATTTTTGGCCTTTTTTTGGCGAATGATGGTGAAATGGATTGGTCTTGCCATGGTCAGTTCATCTAAACATATCTTCAAGAGGGCTATAGCCTATTGAAAATTGTAGAGGGTCTAGGAATTATAAACTTATAGTTTATTTGGAATTATGGAAAGAATTTTATTGCTTGCTAGCGCGCGCGCACGCGCACACACACATATATATAAATATAATAATAATAATAATAATCAAAGGAACAAAAAAAAAAGAAAGAATTCCTCTAAAATAAGAAAAAAAAATCGAAAAAATCTAATAAGAAAAATTTACCCCCCCCNTCATTGCACGAGCCGCCTCCTTCCTTCGGCTTCAACTTCGACTTTGGCCTCTCTTTCTCGAATCAACGATTCTTATCGCCTGTGAGACTCCCTGTCTTCTTCCCTCACACACAAAAATGCCATTCTTAGTTTCGCATACAAGGTTCAAAACCTCCGTATTTCTTCATCTGCTCTCTTACACACTCTCTCTCTCACTCCACTTTCTCTCTCGCATGCTTGTTCTCTATTTCCATTTGTTGAAACATGGCATGTAACTCCTAAAGACAACCTGAGAAGACACTTATCCTATTTTGCCTATTTGATTTATATTAATATTNATCTTCGTATTTGGTTCGCCCAATCCCTCTTCTCTTTCGCTGACCGTAGAGCTTCCCTAAACCCTATTGCATCGGTTTCCTCGCTCTGCACTTACACGACTTCTTCTTCCTTGCACGAGCCGCCTCCTTCCTTCGGCTTCAACTTTGACTTTGGCCTCTCTTTCTCGAATCAACGATTCTTATCGCTTGTGAGACTCCCTGTCTTCTTCCCTCACACACAAAAATGCCATTCTCAGCTGCGAGTACAAGGTTCAAAACCTCCTCCGTATTTCTTCATCTGCTTTCTCTTACACACTCTCTCTCTCTCACTCCACTTTCTCTCTCGCATGCTTGTTCTCTATTTCCATTTGTTGAAACGTGGCATGTAACTCCTAAAGACAACCTGAGAAGACACTTATCCTATTTTGCCTATTTGATTTATATTAATATTTATATTATTAATAATATTATTTTTATTTAGAATTTGGGTTATTACATAAAGTCAAGGCTTGGTGTAAATCAACTGAATTTGTAAAAAACTTGGTCAATACTTTTTTTGTTCAAACACAATTAACAACTCAAATATACATATTTTTAATGATTTGAATGCACGATATATCAACACATCGCTTTTCCAGAACTCTCAAAGTACTTATCTTGGAGCCTTATCATAGGATTTTTCTAAATCAACAAAAATAATATATAAATCTTCCTTATTCTCTCTGTACTTTTCCATTAAACCCCTCAATAAATATATAGCTTCCATAGTAGACTTGTTGGCATCAAATTGATTTTGACAAATCTATGTATCGCGCCTTAACCTATGTTCATTTACTCTCTCTCATAATTTTAATATATGACACATTAACTTAATTCTTTTATAATTTGCACACATTTGTGCATTCACTTTTTCTTTAAGAATAGGAACCAAAATACTCTTTCAGCCTCTCGTCAGACATCTTTTTAGTTTTTAAAATAATATTAAAAATTTTAATCAGGCAAGAAATTTCCTAATCTTCTCAATATTTCAACACTTTTATTGGAATATCATTAGATTTTACTGATTTTTTACACTTCATTTTCTTTAAAGCCTCCTTAGCTTCTATTTTACTGATGCGATGGTAAAAATAAAAAAGTTTAATTATTATTAATGATAGTGACATCACTAAAGTCGATCGTATTTTCAAAATTTTTATTAAAAAGTTTACAAAAAAATTTCACTCATCTATTTTGAATATCCTCATCTAAAAATATTACTTTTTGATTTTCATTCTTAATATAGTTTACATGAACTACGTTTTTAACCTTTTTTGTCCCTTTTTTTCGTTTATCTATCCACAACCATCATGACATTGTTGTAGTTTGATAAATGAAAAAAACAAATGAACATTTTGGTTGGATAAGGATAGCTTATTGATGATTAGCATTAAATTAATGATTGATATGTCATTTTGAAGGAGTGACTGGACTAATCAAACTCATATCCAAGTAGGGCAAATTATGAACTATATTTAAATTGATATTTTTATTCTTGTTGGATGGATGAAAATATTTCCTCATTCATACAATAGAGATAGAAGCATGATGTGTTAGCATATTATAAAGCTACTAAGCCTATCATGAATGCATATTTTAAGAAAAGAGAACAATATTTGATTAGTTTTGAGCATATATCTATTAAGTTATTAATATATTATTTTTAAACAAGAAAAATGAAAAAAAAAAATTTTAGATGTATACATATGTATATATTTATCATGTTAGGCGTTTTATCAAATTGAAGACAATTTAATTTTGTGAAAAGACATTAGTGGAAGGTTAAAAGAGAATTTGAAAATTGTTGAGGCCTTCTAAGGAGTTTTATGGAGCAAAATGTAGGGTATTCAGCCAAACTTTATTCTGTCTTGGGATATAGAGTAGGATAGGACTCGTAGAATGAAATTTTGTGGTTAAAATAGAACAGTGCCTCTGCGGTGTTCCATTATATGAAATATGCTGGAAAAAATAATTTGTTAAATAATAATCAGACTGACTGTGTTGCATGAATATGATTGGTTTGCAACAAAAAAATGAGTTCTGATAAGTGTCCCTCGCTTTATATTTAAAGGAGTTCTAGGAAGTGCATTTTAAATTTTAATTTGGTTCAAACTTTAATTTAGAATCACTTAAAATAACTTTTTTTTAATCCATGACGACAATTCAAAATTCTTAGAAATCCAAAATATTGCAGACAAGTTTTTATTTATCCTGAATTTATTTATTTTAACCTTGTGGTTATCTTGGCAGAATTATTGTAATAATATTGTAACATTTAGTTGGTCTATCAATAAGGATTTAGCCATTTTTATAGAAGTCACGAGTTAAGACTCACTTTTCAAATTATTTTCATTTTATTTTTGGCCATTTTTTGGCGAATGATGGTGAAATGGATTGGACTTGCCATGATCAGTTCATCTAAACATATCTTCAAGAGGGCTATAGCCTATTGAAAATTGTAGAGGGTCTAGGAATTATAAACTTATAGTTTATTTGGAATTATGGAAAGAATTTTATTGCTTGCTAGCGCGCGCGCACGCGCACACACACATATATATAAATATAATAATAATAATAATAATCAAAGGAACAAAAAAAAAAGAAAGAATTCCTCTAAAATAAGAAAAAAAAAACGAAAAAATCTAATAAGAAAAATTTTCCCCCCCCCCCACCCCCCTCCAAAAAAAAAAAAGTTGGGTTGTATATATATTATATAAACCAAACTTGGACTTCAATTCATCATGCTTGACCCTTGGTAGTGCTTTGTTTTGAAGTCATATGTAGGAACATATCTGAATTGAACAATTTCATTAATAACTTTTTTTAGAGGAAGTGTCGATCAATTTTGATTTGTTTTGTTCTGTCATGATGCACAAGATTTTCTATACTAGTAGCTTCTTGGTTATCATTGAACATCTTAATTGTGTTTTTCATCTCAAGCTTAAGTAGGGCTATAATCGAGCCGAGCTTGAGTGAACTGAGCCTTGGCTCTGTTTGAAATGGCTTGTGAGCATTGTATTCGTGTTCAACTCAAATATCATATCCCTGTTCGTGTTCGACTCGAAATATGCTTAGTAGAACATATTCGAAGGAATAACATCGAGTAACACTGCGGAATAACTCCTTCCGCGGTGTTATTCGAGTGTTACTTGGTGTTATTCAGCGAAATAACACCAATAATACCGCAAAATATTGAGTATATTTATAATTTTTTTTATTTATTAGTTTATTTATTTATTTTCAAGCCAATTCGTGTCGAACACGAGCGAACAAATATTTTGAGCTTAAAATTTTGTTCATGTTCAGCTCGTAAAGCTTAACGAACGAGCAGAACAAAGTTTGTTCATGTTCAACTCGTTAAGCTTAACAAATGTTCGCGAACGACGAGCCGTTTTGACAGCCCTAACCTTAAGTTTCCTTAATATCATTTGATTCCACATTCCCTCGCATGCTTTTAAGGTAAGAGCATGATATTCGGATTTTGCCTACTCTGAGAGACATCTTGCTTTTTTGTTTCTATACGTGTGAAGATTGCCCCAGACATATGAAACATTTTGTGGTTCATTTTCTATCAGTTACCTCTCTTGCTCAACTAGCATCTGTATATATTTCAGTCAGATGATTTTCAAATTTTTTGAAGAAAAAACCATATCTAGGACTTGTTTTCAAGTATCTCAAAATTTTATTCATTGCTTCCAAATGATTCTCATTTGGGTTATTCTCTGTTGGCGTACTACACTGATTGAATATGCAATATCAGGTTTTGTGTGTGATAGGAAAATAGTATGTTTTGAAAACTTTCATATCTTTCTTTGTCAACAGGGCTGTTTTCTTCACTTCTCTTCAGCCTTTTGTTGGAATTCATACGAGTGCAGCAGATTTACATCCAATCATGTCAATTTCACTTAACAGGTTTAAGATCTACTTCCTTTGGGATATGACAATTCCCTTCTTAGGCATAGCCACTTCCATTCCCTAAAAATATTGAAGATTCTTGAGATATTTGTTCTCAAATTATATTGTAAGCTTTCATTTTTCTTTGATAATTTCCTCCGAATTATCACATATCAAGATAATATAATTTACATATATTATGAATATGACAAATTTTCAGTTAGAATTTTGATTTAACCAACATATATGTTCAACTTGACACTGATGACATCCATTTGTAATCTCACCGCGTTAACAAACTTGTCAAACTTGAGATAAGGAATCGTTCAACTTGCAAACTTACAAAAAAGCACTATAAGGAATTGTCATATCCTAAGAATTCTTTAAGCAGTATAAGGAATTGTTCAACTTGCAAACTTACCCATTTTTTTCCTTATTTTTCAAGCCTGAAGGTATAGCCATGTAGACTTTTTTATCAAGGTTGTCATTCAAGAAGACATTTCTGACATAAATTTGGTATAAAGACCCATCTTGATTTACTGCAAGTGAGAGTAAAACCAGAATCATAATTTTGGCACTAGGTGTAAATGTTTTTTGATAGTCAATCCTATATGACTGCGTGAAGCCTTTGGAATTCATTCTGGCTTTGAATCTCTCTACAGTTCCATTTCCTTTGTATTTGACATTGCATATTCATTTGCAGCCTGCAGTTTTTTTCTCATGTGATAACTCTTTAAGTGTCATGTGTTATTCTTTTCTAAAGCCTGAATTTCTTCTTCAATTGTTTGTTTCCATGATGAAACCTCATCAGAGCCTCTTGAATAGAGTTGAGAACCTTTATCTTATCAAAGCTTGTCACAAAAGTCCCGTAAGAAGGTAGCAAATTCCCATAGGCTCGTATCTTTCAATTGGATGACCAGTGCACCCTCGGATACTTTTTCTGTGTGCAATTGGCCGATTAAATTCATTAGTGTAAGAGAGTCCTGAGTTGAGGTTTTCATAGCATTATGATTGTGGAGGACTTGGTTCAGGCTCTTGATAGTCTTGAGTCAGTATAGTGTTTTTTACATGCTCAGTGGCCCTTTTGGTGCAGACACAAAATTCCTTAGCATTGGTATCATATTTAGGTGGAGTAGAGAAAATCGAGACTGCTTTTGTGATAGAGTTTGGTTCTTCAAGTGGAGCTTGTTGAGGTGGAGCAGAGACAAGTGGAGCTTGTTGGAGNTTTTTTGTTGATTTAGCCGTTTGATTTAGCCAAACGCAACGAACTAAAGAGGAATATATTGTGATGTGCTTGATTCTAAATCAATAAAAAGGAGCATTCTGTTTGAGCAGAAGTGACAAATCAACTGGACGAAGCGCTCTGTTCGAGTGGAAGAGTCGGATGTCAAGCCATACGATCTCGTTCGTGAGGAGATGAAGCATCTTGAGTGGAAGAGCCGAAGACAAAGTAAAAACCTTATGCGTATAAAGAGAAGAGGGCTCGTGTGTACATAAGCGTTGAAGACGCAGTGAACGCCTGAATGCTTTAATAGGATGGAAGAGATGGAGTTCTCGAATGCGAACAAAAGATTTCTCTGCTATGATATCATGTAGAATTTTGAAAATAATTTATTTCTCGCTGGCTTCAATACTTTACGCCGACACTAGGAGACATACATACATACATATATATATATAATAATAATAATAATAATATAAATAATATTTGTAATTTCTTTATTATGAGTTAAACACGATTGAATAAATGGTTGTTCGTGTTCTCGNGTCAATTCGGCTGATCCAGTTTCCGCTACTTGTGAGAATGAACCATCAATTATTTGAACTGCAGAGTGAATGGTAGATGAGTTGTAATTTTTAAATAAGTTGATCTCCCGTTATATGATTTGAGGTTATAAAGTCAGCTATTTAAGGTTTTAATTTATTGCTTTGGAAACTAAAAACATGGGATAAGATGCCTTGTTCTGCACACCAGCTGATAGGTTGCTCGACAGAAGATTGTGATGCTTGTTCAGAATTAGAACTATACTAAAAATTTTTTATGGTGCCTTAATTTGTTTCTGGTGAACCTACTAGATTCTGAATTATTGTTGGAAAACATGATAGAGATAGAAGTCGCAGGCTCAAATCTGGATGTGACTTTCAAGGAAGAAGATTGTGAAGCGTGTCATGTATGTCTATGATAATATTATAAAGCTCAAATTGGGTAAACCTACTGCTGTGAAGCTCAATTTGAGTAAGCCTATTGCTTAAACAAAAGCAAGAGGAGGATCCTTACTTCGATTGCTCGGCTGGATGAGCAAACATGAGCTAGAGGGAGGTGTGCAACTCTTGATTTCCTCACGTTTGGTATTTAATGAGAGGTGATCAAACCTTTTTCAAGTCGGTGACCTATGAGATGTCGGCTAGAACAAGCCGAATCAATGACAGAAGCCAAATATTTTTGTTGATTTAGCCGTTTGATTTAGCCAAACGCAGCGAACTAAAGAGGAATATATTGTGATGTGCTTGATTCTAAATCAATAAAAGGGAGTATTCTGTTTGAGCAGAAGTGACAAATCAACTGGACGAAGCGCTCTGTTCGAGTGGAAGAGTCGAATGTCAAGCCATACGATCTCGTTCGTGAGGAGATTAAGCATCTTGAGTGGAAGAGCCGAAGACAAAGTAAAAACCTTATGCATATAAAGAGAAGAGGGCTCGTGTGTACATAAGCGTTGAAGACGCAGTGAACGCCTGAATGCTTTAATAGGACGGAAGAGGAGTTCTCGAATGCGAACAAAAGATTTCTCTGCTATGATATCATGTAGAATTTTGAAAATAATTTATTTCTCGCTAGCTTCAATACTTTACGCCGACACTAGGAGACATACATACATATATATATATAATAATAATAATAAAAATATAAATAATATTTGTAATTTCTTTATTATGAGTTAAACACGATTGAATAAATGGTTGTTCGTGTTCTCGTTTATGACTCGAGCTTAGAAACTCTGTTCGTGTTCAATTCGAATACTTAACTAATAATTCAAACATGAGTTGTTCGCGAATAACAAGATCTTTTAACAGCCCTTTTTGTCATGTGAGCCCAATTATTAGGACATTTATCATGTTCAACTGCTTTTTTCTATTTTAATTCTGCATTTTTAACAATATTTTTTCTTTCTTCTAGGTTTTTGCAGAAGATTTCTTGGAGGATAAGCTCAAGCCATTCTACAAATCAGATCAGATTCCTGAGACTGTATGCTGGAACNGGCATTTTTAACAATATTTTTTCTTTCTTCTAGGTTTTTGCTGAAGATTTCTTGGAGGATAAGCTCAAGCCATTCTACAAATCAGATCAGATTCCTGAGACTGTATGCTGGAACAATTATTTTTTTTTATAGCCCATCATATTGCTTTAAACCCATCATCTACGCCATTTGATTTTTTGATGTTGTTGCACAGAATGATGGTGATGTGAAAATAGTAGTCGGAAATAATTTCGATGAAATAGTTTTGGATGAGTCGAAGGATGTTCTTCTAGAGGTTAATCTAAATTTAATATTTACATCCATGGTCTCAATCGTCATTTTTTTTTTCAATAGAACCTTATAATGAACTTTGCACCAGATATATGCACCATGGTGTGGGCATTGCCAAGCTTTGGAACCAACATACAACAAACTTGCCAAGCATCTTCGAGGCATCGACTCTATTGTTATAGCAAAAATGGATGGGACCACAAATGAGCACCCTCGGGCCAAGGTTTGGCTTTATTTATTTTGTATTGAGAAATTTACATACTGACCACACGATTCTTATTTATTTACATATCCCACACCCAATGTTTGATATTTATATTTATAGCATTTTGAGATTTTAAACCTATACATGAACAGATGTATTTCACTTTTAAACAATTAGTTAAGAGTCGTATTTTTGATGTTATGTTAAAGATTTGGGTGTTATGCATGTAAATATGAAATTTTAGGTGTAAGAAATGCCCCTTATTTTTTAATTAAAGTTTTTCTTGACTAGTTTTTTGCTTTGTTCAAACAACTCATGTTGATTGTAACCGTTGAATCCCTTCTATATCAATTTTGCCAAATTTGTGATTCTGGCAGTCAACATTTCAAAAAAAAAAATAAATAAATAAAATCCATGATCTATTTGACAGCTGTGTTCAAGTCCTCTACTTGAGCACATGTAACAATCCCATTTTTGTTGTTTTGCTTGAGTTTGTGGACCATCTGATCTCAACCTTCTATAAAATCATGCTAACCACCTATTTTTTATTTTATTGAGGAAATTTCAAGTGAAAATAAATTATGTCGTGCACTTGCATACATAACACTCAAGTCCTATTTATTTACTTATCTAACACCTAAAGTCTTATCTGCTACAGTTATACCACCCAAATCTTTTATATCAATATAAAAAAAAAAAAATATATATATATATATATATATACACTTTTTCATGCATAGATAAGGTGGTATGTAGGTAAAAATTAAACTTCAGGTATATGATATGTG
This sequence comes from Phalaenopsis hybrid cultivar, assembly GCA_002079205.1. Taxonomy (NCBI): domain Eukaryota; kingdom Viridiplantae; phylum Streptophyta; class Magnoliopsida; order Asparagales; family Orchidaceae; genus Phalaenopsis; species Phalaenopsis hybrid cultivar. The sequence continues at coordinate 71,780 of JXCR01041140.1, forward strand.
AATACTTTTTTTCATTCAAAGATTTGGCGATGAATGATAGTGAATTTAATTTTACAAATTCTAAATTACAAATTTTGTTTGCATGTTTCAGTCTGATGGTTTCCCCACACTCCTCTTCTTTCCAGCTGGAAACAAGAGTTTTGATCCGGTAAATGATTTTAAACTCTACATTTAACCCTTAACGAATCTTTCATCTACTTCGAAAATAAATATCTGGCGGCTTTACAGTGATCCTGAATTATTGTTATTACTGTAATTACATTATTAATAAATTGTGATTCTGAATTATGAAATTTTCTTATAAATATGTTTTTGGTAGATCACTGTTGATACGGAGCGCACAGTGGTGGCGTTTTACAAATTCCTGAAGAAAAATGCTTCAATTCCATTCAAGCTCCAGAAACCAGCTTCAGCAACGAAAACAGAGGCTGTTTCGGATCCTAAGCATGAGGGCGGAGACAAAACCGATCTGAAAGATGAGTTATAGTTTTTTTACCTGATTTATGAGCCTTTTTTCATCTTGCTTTACCAGCTCATTATAATTTAATTACATATTCTTTGTGGTGCTGTTGACATTAAAGCTTGGGATATAGAGAGAGTAGACTGAATTTTGGACTAATAAATGAAGCTCTTCTTAGAAATTTCTTATATTTATCTATTTGTTTTATTATAAGGAAAATTTACATACTTACCACTCAATTCCTATATATTTACATATCTAACATCTAAACTTAAATTAAGTGTGATAGATTTCTAATTATTTTTAATAAACACATATTTAAATTTTAATCTGTTTCAAGTTTGTTTTATTTTTTAATGACTGGCTGTCTCGGTGAAATGAGCAGTGATATCTGGTACAGTGGTAAAGTTTCACGTGTGTAGAACAGCTTGTGTCTGTTCTTGCAGAGTATGTAGTGACTGTCTGGCCAACTTTACAGCATGCGAGGGTTTGTTTTCCACTGTTGGGACAATTTGGTACGATATTGATTTAAGGTTTTTAAAAATTATTTTCTACATTTATTGACCATNATGATACAACAACGCACCCCGATGACAGTATAACAACACACTCCGAATACGATGCAACTCTCTGCAATAATTGCTTACAATCGTCATACTCAGAATACAGTGACTTTCTCTAAACTCTCATGACATCTCTCTAATATGGTATATATGACCAACTACGACCTACATGATCTATAACTCATGCAGCTCTCGTCTCAAACTTCTATGTCTTACAGAGGTTATTAAATCTCATTATCTTGACCTATGTGACTAAATATGACCTACATGGTTAACAGCTCGTGCAGCTCCCCAACTCCGACCTTTGTGGCCTATGAACGTTTTGCGTTTCATGCAGTCCCAACTCCTCCCTCTATGGCCTACATACATTAATGCAGCTCCCAACTCTGACCTCTATGATCTTTAAACGTTATCATATTTCCCCGCAACAACCTCTATGACCAATCACCACTTACATGGCTCCCAACTCATGCAGCTCTCAACTCGTCATTTGTGGCGTGGGGACGCTATCATAGCTTCATATTATCGTTGTTGTAGCACTTGTTACCTACATAGTCAACCACTAGCACGGCTTTAAACTTCAACTTCTACGACAAGCTAGCTCTACAACCATCGTCTATAATAATCACGACGGGCTATTACCTCATAGCAATTGACTATGACCGAAGATCCAAATTTAGCTATTTGATTCTTTGGCTAAACCTAAGATGTGACGCTCAACAATACTTAATATTTATCTATAAAGTTTTGTATTAATGAAGGGGTTGTGATGGAATGGGCAATNATTTGTGTCAATCAAATTGAAGATTTAAGTTGGATACTTTCTAAACTGTAAATGGGGGAAGTTTGGGTNTTTTATCTATTTGTTTTATTATAAGGAAAATTTACATACTTACCACTCAATTCCTATATATTTTTAAGTGTGATAGATTTCTAATTATTTTTAATAAACACATATTTAAATTTTAATCTGTTTCAAGTTTGTTTTATCTTTTAATGACTGGCTGTCTCGGTGAAATGAGCAGTGATATCTGGTACAGTGGTAAAGTTTCACGTGTGTAGAACAGCTTGTGTCTGTTCTTGCAGAGTATGTAGTGACTGTCTGGCCAACTTTACAGCATGCGAGGGTTTGTTTTCCACTGTTGGGACAATTTGGTACGATATTGATTTAAGGTTTTTAAAAATTATTTTCTACATTTATTGACCATGGTTAGAAAGCCTTGAAGGATGTGTGTTATGGTATATATATATTTTTGGAAGATTTACATGCATAACACTCGATTCCTTTACATATCTCACACCTATACTTTTATTGTTTTCATTACATGACACCTTATCTGTCTGAAAGTTGTATTTCACTTTTTAAAAATTTAAATGGTAGTATTTTTTATGAGATATGAAAGTTTTGAGCGGTATTATTTACATATTATTTCTTATGTTCTCTAAAATTATACTTGATACATACCCGACAAATCTTGCATTTGGCATGAATCTTAGAGCATTTTTTTGTGCAAGAAACATTCAAACTCAAATTAGAAATCATATAAGTTCTGATTGTAGCAAAATTATAGTTAAACCAACCAACTTGACTAGACGAACCCAATAACACCGAAATTGGTATAAATCGAGTCAAATCAAGCTCGGATCAAGCTAATAAACTTTTATTGGAAGGTTTGGTTGGTTAATCGAAAGGTCAAATGGATTCCGAATCATAGGAGCTCATAGTCGAATTGAGCGTCCTGATGAGACAAATCCAACGAGGCCAAGATCACTCGTTTTTTGACATCAATAAGGCATTAAAATGCTCATTAAATGTCGTTTGATTGTGGGATTCTCTCTGTTGATAGAGTTGTCAAGATTTTTTTCTTGTTTATTTGGAGGATACTCTCAAATTCTATAAATAGAGCCCTTCTTTTTTATCAAAGAGGAACCTGAAGCTAGAGTGGGGGAAAAAGGCGAATTGAAGTGTGCTTCTGGATTGAAGACTGGATGAACGCTTCCATAGCCGCTGACGATCGTCAATAGCTCCTTGCTCATTGCAACGAAGCCCCTTGTGGGGTCACGATGCATCTCGCAGTTGATGTATTGACGCACTTTGTACATGGACATAACAACGCAACTTGAATAAAGTGTAACAATGTGCCTCAAATGTGGTGCAACAATGCACTCGGTATACAATGCAACAACACACTCTCGATGATGGTGTAATGTCATACATTGAATTTGATGCAATTAAACTCCTCAAATACCATGCAACGACGGGCCCCACAAACAATGTAACAATGCACTCTAAATATGATACAACAACGCACCCCGATGACAGTATAACAACACACTCCGAATACGATGCAACTCTCTGCAATAATTGCTTACAATCGTCATACTCAGAATACAGTGACTTTCTCTAAACTCTCATCGCATCTCTCTAATATGGTATATATGACCAACTACGACCTACATGATCTATAACTCATGCAGCTCTCAACTCAAACTTCTATGTCTTACAGAGGTTATTAAATCTCATTATCTTGACCTATGTGACTAATTATGACCTACATGGTTAACAGCTCGTGCAGCTCCCCAACTCCGACCTTTGTGGCCTATGAACGTTTCACGGTTCATGCAGTCCCAACTCCTCACTCTATGGCCTACATACATTAATGCAGCTCCCAACTCTGTCCTCTATGCTCTTTAGATGTTATTATATTTCCCCGCAACAACCTATATGACCAATCACCACTTACATGGCTCCCAACTCATGCAGCTCTCAACTCATCATTTGTGGCGTGGGGACGCTATCATAGCTTCATATTATCGTTGTTGTAGCACTTGTTACCTACATAGTCAACCACTAGCACGGCTTTAAACTACAACTTCTACGACAAGCTAGCGCTACTACCATCGTCTATAATATTCACGACGGGCTATTACCTCATAGCAATTGACTATGACCGAAGATCCAAATTTAGCTATTTGGATCTTTGGCTAAATCTAAGACGTTGAATTATTATTTTATCATCGTGAATCTTTCGACGCTCAACAATACTTAATATTTATCTATAAAGTTTTGTATTAATGAAGGGGTTGTGATGGAATGGGCAATGGGTTGTCATAAGATGCAAGGGTGTCGAGTATGTATCATTGGCTCTATTTTTTCTTATATATTTCCTCTCCTTTAACACTAGATCCTAGAAGTTGTCATATGTATTTTTAATAAAAATTCTCTATAATTTTACTTTATTGAAGACTCTCATCATTAAAAAAAAAAAGAAGAAGAGAGGAAGATTTACGTGCATATCATTTAATTCTTATGTATTTACATACATAAACCTGAACTTCAATTTTTAACAGGCCAACTCATCCATGCGTAGAAATGTGAATTTCACCCTCTTAGAGTTAAAAAGTCATTCGATGCTATAAGCTGATAGATTTAAACCCTACCATTTTATTGGATGTTCTGCCATTCAATACTGGTGAATCCAAACCAGCAGACAACGGGGTTGATGGGACTCATGGGAAGGAAAAATTATTGCATACGGACACCATGTGGTGTCCTGCTTGCGGTGACCGATCTACACTATAGATCATGGTGACATACGGTGAGGATGTACTTCGGTGGATTTCACTTTAAATTTTTTATTTTATTTTTTAAAAAATAAAAAATTTGATTGCATCCTCACCGTAGATCACAGATCGGATGTCCGTAGGCAATAATTTTTCTATGGGAAGACGTTTAAAGTTTTAGGAAAATTACATACTAGCACACACTCCTTATGTATTTACATATCTCAGCTAAACTTTCATATCTATAACATAACTAGCGTTTTTAAACTTATGCATGGAAAATGTGTATTATACTTTTACNTTCTCTCCTTTAACGCTAGATCCTAGAAGTTGTCATATGTATTTTTAATAAGGATTCTCTATAATTTTACTTTATTGAAGACTCTCATCATTAAAAAAAAAAAGAAGAGAGGAAGATTTACATGCATATCATTTAATTCTTATGTATTTACATATATAAACCTGAACTTCAATTTTTAACAGGCCACATAATCCATGCATAGAAATGTGAATTTCACAAAGTCATTCAATGCTATAAGCTGATAGATTTAAATCCTACCATTTTGTTGGATGTTCTGCCATTCAATAGTGGTGAATCCAAACCAGCAGACAACGGGTTGATTGGACTCATGGGAAGGAAACATTATTGCAGACGGACACCGCATGCAGATATTGGACTCATTTAATTCTTAGATGCATGCGGTGTCCGATCTACACCATAGATCACGGTGATCTACGGTGAGAATGTATTTCGGTAGACTCCACTTTAAATTTTTTTATTTAAAAAAAAAACAAAAATTTGATTGCATCCTCAACGTAGATCACTGTGATCTACGGTGTAGATCGGATGTCCGTATGCAATAATTTTTCTATGGGAAGACGTTTAAGTTAGTTGAACCTAGCCAACTTCTATTTAAATTTTTAAGAAAATTACATACTAGCACACACTTCTTATGTATTTACATATCTCACCTAAACTTTCATATCTATAACATAACTAGCGTTTTTAAACTTATGCATGGAAAATGTGTATTATACTTTTACAAAATGATGATAATGCAATTTTGATGTGATGTTAAAGAATTGTGTTGTGTAAATATCAAAGTTTAGGTGTGAGATATGTAAAAATATGTATGCAAATGCTCCTAAAATTTGCATTATCATTTTGACTGCATCATCTCAAGTTTTGACCAATTTGATCAAAACAAAACTTTAGGCAGAACAAATCAACCAACAAATATCATGATTTATTATTGAGTTCGAATTGATGAGTGATGTCAAGTTGCAACTAACTCGACCTAGAGATGTCAAAAAAGAATCTAACCTGAACCTAACTCGAAATGCTTCGATTTAGATTAAATTTAACTAAAATTTAATTTGAATGATACTTATGCCTTGTATTAAATGAATTGGGTTTGTGTCAATCAAATTGAAGATTTAAGTTGGATACTTTCTAAACTGTAAATGGGGGAAGTTTGGGTCAGATCATGTCCTAATCCTGCCCATCTACCCAAATTAATACTTCTAAACTTTTTTAGTCAAAGTCATGAAATAATATGTTATCAACGGTGTAATTATTATCATCGATACACCTTTAACAAACTTCCATCATACGACATGAATCAATCTCGATATAATTTTTTCAGAAAAAAATGTTCAAATTTTGATTTCAAGAAATTTACAATCAAACTGACTGGCTTGACGAGACGGATCTAATGCTATCAAAACTTGTTCAATCAGAGTTAAATTACTTTAAGAAGTATTTAGTGCATAATTGGAAAGCCAAATGAATTAGTAATCTGACATATTTGTTAAAATAAACACTTTCATAGAAAGATAAGATGGCATATATGTTAAACTTAAGTGTTAGATGTTTGCGTAGAGGAATTTAGTGGTATGTATGTAAATCTTGATAAATTAATTTTATATAAAGCACAAGTGAATAATTAAAAGAATGGTATAATATGAACATTCCTGACGAATAGAATTAATATTAATGATATATATATATATATATACTTTGAAATTTTAGATATAGAATGTAAAAAAATTATGGGGTATATACCGAGTTCTATTGTANGTCGTTCTGAAACTCGTAGCACATAACTAAATGAATGTTCCAAACAACTATCATACCACATCATTTTTAAGTAATTACATATTTAATATTTAATATTTTATATTTTTTTATATTAACCTATTATTTAAATAATATTTTTATGTTAAAATCACGAATATAATTAATATTAATGATATATATATACTTTGAAATTTTAGATATAGAATGTAAAAAAATTATGGGGTATATACCGAGTTCTATTGTACATTAATTAAACAATTAATTATCTCTTGTACATGTAATTAAACGATTAATTATTTACAAAAAACCACATAAACGTGGCGAGGGCGTCGAGGCTCACGATCACAGTAGTCGCTGAAAGAGTTAAGGACCCGAGGCAACTAGAGCCAAAAATGAATCCTAGCCGTCGGATCAGCCATTTTTTAATCCCACCAACCGCCGCGATCAATTTATAATCACTTTCTCTTTGTTTATTATAATAACTAATTACCTAAGACGTCTTAAGTGGGGAGNGTAACATTTTTTATTACGCATACCGAGTTCTCTTGTACATTAATTAAACTATTAATTATCTCTAATTAAACAATTAATTATTTACAAAAAACCACATAAACGTGGTGAGGGCGTCGAGGCTCACGATCACAGGAGTCGCTGAAAGAGTTAAGAACCCGAGGCAACTTGAGCCAAAAATGAATCCTAGCCGTCGGATCAGCCATTTTTTAATCCCACCAACCGCAGCGATCAATTTATAATCACTTTCTCTTTGTTTATTATAATAACTAATTACCTAAGACGTCTTAAGTGGGGAGGGAGAGAGAAACAATGTTGGAGGTAGTGAGGAACAATGGGTTTTAGAGATAGAGAGAGAGAGAGGAGGGTAGGAGGGGCAATGAAGCTGCTGTAATTGTCGTGGCGACATCGGATATGAGCACGGAGTAAGACATGCTCTGAATCACCTGTGTCGTTTTGCGCCTCTTAACCGCGTCTCATCAGTTCCCTCTTTTTCCTCTTCCTTCCTCTGCTCTCTCTCTCTCTCTCCCTCTCTCTCTCTCTATTTCTACTTTTACTCTCTTAGCTCGCCATTCTCTGTGCGCGTGCTCTGTTCTTATAGNCCTCTCTCTCCCTCTCTCTCTCTCTCTATTTCTACTTTTACTCTCTTAGCTCGCCATTCTCTGTGCGCGTGCTCTGTTCTTATAGAGAAAGTAAAGGGGCGAAGGGGAGAAGACGACTTCCGGCCGTAGGAGTGGAAGTTTCCCTGCTTCGGAGATTTTCAGACGGAGGTGTTTGTAGAAAAGAAGCAGGGGAAGATGAGGGTCAGTGGGAGAGGGTAATACCAGAAAGACAGGGAAGGAAAGGTAGTTTCAACTTATTTCCAAGTTGAGATTTTGAAGCTGATTTGCAACGAAATATGTTAAATNCTAACCGCGTCTCATCAGTTCCTCTTTTTCCTCTTCCTTCCTCTCCTCTCTCTCTCTCTCTCTCTATTTTTCTACTTTTACTCTCTCAGCTCGCCATTCTCTGTGGGCGTGCTCTGTTCTTATAGAGAAAGTAAAGGGGGCGAAGGGGAGAAGACGACTTCCGGCCGTAGGAGTGGAAGTTTTTCTGCTGCGGAAATTTTGAGGCGGAGGTGTTTATAGAAAAGAAGCAGGGGAAGATGAGGGCCAGTGGGAGAGGGTAATACCAGAAAGACGGAAGGAAAGGTAGTTTCAACTTATTTCCAAGTTGAGATTTTGAAGCTGATTTGCAACGAAATATGTTAAATTTAGGCGAGCGCGGTTACTGATTTCTCATTTATGTTCTTTTTGTTTGGATTTTTTAAGATAGGCGCGTATGGCCGCAGCAGAGGAGATGTTGGTGTCGAGCAAGGATGGAGAGGAGGAACCCAGCATTGACACCGNTATTTATGTTCCTTTTGTTTGGATTTTTGAAGATAGACGCGTATGGCCGCAGCAGAGGAGATGTTGGTGTCGAGCAAGGATGGAGAGGAGGAACCCAGCATTGACACCGACAAGCTTAGCTACGAGATATTCTCCATTCTCGAGAGCAAGTTTCTATTCGGGTACGACGAAGCTCACCAGCTCTGTGTTCCGAAATCGCCGGCCGCTGCATCTACTATCTCCGATAGCGCCGCAGCGATCAAATCTCAGAGAGGAAAGGTATGTATCCTCAGCATCGATGGCGGCGGTGGGGTGGGAATGCGCGGCATTCTCCCTGGTAAAGTTTTAGCATACCTGGAGAAAGCACTTCAATCGAAGTCCGGCGATTCGAATGCTCGGATCTCCGACTACTTTGATCTCGCTGCCGGAACTGGAGTTGGGGGTTTCTTCACCGCTATGCTTTTCGCCACTCGCGACAACTCTCGCCCTGCTTTCCGCGCAGAAGACACCTACCGCATCCTCGTGGATAAAGGTCGTCGCTTTTACNCGATCTGGCCGCCGGAACTGGAGTTGGGGGTTTCTTCACCGCTATGCTTTTCGCCACTCGGGACAACTCTCGCCCTGCTTTCCGCGCAGAAGACACCTACCGCATCCTCGTGGATAAAGGTCGTCGCTTTTACCGTAAGCGTTCTTCTTCATCTCCGGCGCTCCTCCGTTGCGTCTTCCCGAGCGGTTGTCGTAGGGTAATGGCTGAAATGACGAAAGCAATGGAGATGGCGATGAAGGAAACGTTCGGGGAATCGCTCACGCTCCGCGATACGTTGAAACCAGTGCTCATTCCCTGCTACGACCTCCATAGTTCGGCTCCCCTCGTCTTTTCCCGCGCTGACGCGTTAGAAAACGAGAGCTTTGATTTCCGACTCTGGGAAGTTNTGATACGTTGAAACCAGTGCTCATTCCCTGCTACGACCTCCATAGCTCGGCTCCCCTCGTCTTTTCCCGCGCTGACGCGTTAGAAAACGAGAGCTTTGATTTCCGACTCTGGGAAGTTTGCAGGGCAACGTGGGCGGAGCTAGGCCGCTTTGAGCCGATTGATATGCTGTCGGTGGATCGCTCCACCCACTGCATAGGCATCGACGGCGGCCTAGCGATGAGCAATCCGACAGCTGCGGCCATCACTCACGTCCTCCACAACAAGCAGGAGTTCCCCTTCGTGCGCGGAGTCGAGGATCTCATGGTTCTCTCCCTCGGCTGCGGGGCAGCCGCCGCAGCTTCATTGCCGGAAACCTCCGGAAGCCGTTTAGAGCATCAGAAGCTCCGGCGATGGGGAGCGAAGGAGTGGGCGCGTCCAATAGCGCGTATATCTTCCGACGGCGCCGCCGATCTCGTCGACCATGCGGTTTCGTTGGCCTTCGGAGAGTGCCGGAATGCAAACTATATGCGTATTCAGGTACACCATCATCCCCCTTTTTCCCCTTTCTCTGCTAACCGGCAACGTTGTGGTCGTCGGTAATGCGAGAAACGACGATAAGCTTTCGTCGTTTCTGCTATCAATAATGGCCAGTATGTGTTCGACTGTCTGCTTGGGGTAAAAATGCAATCTTTTCGTTTCATTTATAGCTTTGGACGAAATTCTATTATTAGTTGCTGGGGTAGGGGGGCTATTGTTGTGGTGGAGAAACAGGGGCTTCGTCCTGTACGCATTTTCTCCGGTATTTTCATTACCACAATCATTCATCTATCCTTTAAAAGCAAAATTAATCTCTTTTGTCTCATATGGGACCAGAACTCGATCAAACAATGCTCTTCTGATNGCTATTGTTGTGGTGGAGAAACAGGGGCTTCGTCCTGTACTCATTTTCTCCGGTATTTTCATTACCACAATCATTCATCTCTCCTTTAAAAGCAAAATTAATCTCTTTTGTCTCATATGGGACCAGAACTCGATCAAACAATGCTCTTCTGATTATTTCTGAACAGAAGCGAGCAAAGATCCGGCTTTTAACTTGTTTGATTTATGGAAATGCTTCTTCTGTTGTTTTTGAGCTCCGTCGGCCATGGCCATGATTGCAGGCGAACGGCCCAAGTGCAGGGAGATGNATCGATCAAACAATGCTCTTCTGATTATTTCTAAACAGAAGCGAGCAAAGATCCGGCTTTTAACTTGTTTGATTTATGGAAATGGATTTCTTCTGTTGTTTTTGAGCTCCGTCGGCCATGGCCATGATTGCAGGCGAACGGCCCAAGTGCAGGGAGATGTGGAGCTGATGTCGACAGTGATCCAAGCTCTGCAAATGTGAACGTTCTGCTGAATGTTGCAGAGGAGATGCTGAAGCAGAAAAATGTGGAATCTGTTCTGTTTGGGGGAAGAAGAATCAGCGAGCAGACTAATATGGAGAAATTGGATTGGATTGCAGGGGAGCTTGTGCTCGAGCACCAGAGGAGGAGCTGCCGGATTGCTCCCACTGTAGCCTTCAAGCAATCTCCGAAGCTCAAAACTGGGATTTTTCCTGAGTAGCCCTTTATCGATCGTTCTGGTGTTATTTGTTGGATCCTGTGCTTTTTTCTTTTGAAGGATGATTTGCATGCATATCCCTCAATTCTTGTGTATTGACATATCCAACCCCCAAACTTCAATTTTTTTACTCAAAACTGGGATTTTTCCTGAGTAGCACTTTTCCTATGCACTTTTTTTAGGAAAATATGAAAATTTTGGGATTGTAAAAAGCAAAGTTTAGGTGCTACATATGTAAATACATAANATCTCCAACCCCCAAACTTCAATTTTTTTACTTCCATGCCACTTTTCCTTTGCACTTTTTTAGGAAAATATGAAAATTTTGGGATTGTAAAAAGCAAAGTTTAGGTGCTACATATGTAAATACATAAGAATTGGGTGGTATGTATGTGAATGCCTTATTTGTATTTCATGGCAGGCTATCATTTTTCATTCGTAAATGTTGTGAAAAATAAAAATGCTGTGAAATATTCTCGATAAATATGATGTCTTTTGGACAAAGAGAATCCATCTCTGATGTAATTTCTTCCCCCATCTTTGTCTCAATCTTGTATTTATTTTAATCNATAAATGTTGTGAAAAATAAAAATGCTGTGAAATATTCTCGATAAATATGATGCCTTTTGGACAAAGAGAATCCATTTCTGATGTACCCCATCTTCGTCTCAATCTTGTATTTATTTAATCGAGGCTACCGTTCTGAAGATCTTTGCATTTTTTGGGGTATTTTTGTCATTTTTGTTTTTCTGTATGTTCTGTAAGCATATTGGTGTTATAGTGTCGGAACGTGNATTGCATTTCTTGGGGTATTTTTGTCATTTTTGTTTTTCTGTATGTTCTGTAAGCATATTGGTGTTATAGTGTCGGAACCTGTAGCACATTTTGATATTCAGGCCTGTAAATTTAGCTTCAAAATTCTTACTCGCTCTAAAATTGATTCAAATTTTAGTTCAAATCGAGATCCGCATAATTTTGAATTGAATTTTTTTATCTTATTTTGAGCCATGCAAAGATCTCGGCTCCAAGTATTCTGATTGTAAATAAAATTAAATATAATGAGTCGTGAGCTGATTTTGAATTGATTTCAACTTATAACAGATCCAAATAATTCAATTTGAGCCCGCTCGTTTTGATTTCGAGTTGTAATGGATCCAAATGGCTCAATTTGAGTGCGCTCATTTCGATTTAGAGTTGGATCAAGTTGAATTTAATTTCAAGCCAAGCTCGGTCTAATCGAATATAACGAGNGTGTATCACATTTTGATATGTAGGGCTGTAAATTTAGCTTGAAAATCCTCACTCGCTCTAAAAAATTGATTCAAATTTTAGTTCGAATCGAGATCCATCGAAATAAAGGAACAGGTCAAAATTTTGGATTGAATTTTTTTCATCTTATTTTGAGCCATGCAAAGATCTCGGCTCCAAGTATTGCGATTGTAAATAAAATTAAATATAATGAGCTATGAGCTGATTTTGAATTGATTTCAACTTATAACATATGCAAATAATTCAATTTGAGCCCGCTCGTTTTGATTTCGAGTTGTAACGAATCCAAATGGCTGATTTGAGTGCGCTCATTTCGATTTAGAGTTGGATCAAGTTGAGTTTAATTTCAAGCCAAGCTCGGTCTAATCGAATATAACGAGCCAGGGCCGATTTAGAGCTACACTCAATCCATTAGAAACGATTTAATGCTGACCCCAGTTCAGTTCAAAATCGAATTGTTATGAGCCATAACAAGATCTCGGCATGCTCACCCTATCCAATATATATATATATATATATATATATATAGACATATACATTTGAAAATATAGATTCGCTTTGTGCAATGCACATTAGAAAAAAGTGGGAAAATTATGACCTTTAGTTGTGCTTGCTGACAACATGCCTCACTGCAATGAATTCTAGATGGGCGCAGTAAGAACAAGCTTCCTCAAAAAATTTAAAAAAATAGCATTGAAAGTTTGGACAATATAACAAGAATTCTTTTATTGTTAAAGTTTTCAGTATTTATAAGGTAAAGTTAGCACGTTCAAAACA
>JXCR01041140.1:94999-105427 GCA_002079205.1 Phalaenopsis hybrid cultivar
ATTTGTGTAAATCTTCCTAAACAAAAATTTAACTGGTAAAATAGACTTGCTATAACCATTGAAGCACCACTAAAAAGCCAGCTCTTAATAGCTACCATTAGTTGCTGCCATTATAATTTATATAAATCCTTAAATTACATGAAAGAAGAATAAGAAAGAAACTCTCATTAAACAGAAGGATATAATTCACTTGGCATCTTTGCAGAACCACTGATAGGTTCACTAACAGAACGCTGGAGATCAGCATTGATAGGAAACATTTCACACTGTGCAATTTGAGCCATTAGTTGGTCTACAAGAACCAAAGCAGCCATGGCTTCCACCATGGGTACAGCTGCAAGAGAATTGATGCAATCAAAATTTAGATGAAACGCAGAGAATTATGAAGGAAAGGAGAGTAGATCGCAAGGATCAGAACCTCGAGGTAGAACGCAAGGATCATGACGGCCCCTTGCGAGGATTTCAGTTTCCTCGCGATTCCGAGTCACCGTGTTTTGTTTCTTCTGCAAAAAGGAATTCAAATAATCATGGGTAGGTCTGCAACAGTGGTGGCAATATATGTAAAGGATCGGGTTTGTTTCTTTGAAGGGGAGAGAAATAATTAAAACAAATTAATAGAGGAGCAACTGAGCCGGGCAACTTATAAGTTTGTTTTATATATATATTTTTTATATGGAAAGATTTACATACATATCATTCATTCCTATGTATTTACCAAACAACCAAATTTCTATAGGCAATCAAATCATTAAAAAGTGTGAATGTTTTAGATATCTCCGATCTATTGTTCAAAGTGATGGTGATATANTGCAACTGAGCCGGGCAACTTATAAGTTTGTTTTATATATATATTTTTTATATGGAAAAATTTACATACATATCATTCATTCCTATGTATTTACCAAACAACCAAATTTCTATGGACAATCAAATCATTAAAAAGTGTGAATGTTTTAGATATCTCCGATCTATTGTTCAAAGTGAACATGATATAAATGGGGATGTTATTAGTAGAATTGAAGTAGGTTGGTTGAAGTGTAGGAATGCATCGGGCCTATTATGTGATAGAAAAGTACCGCTTAAACTTAAAAGAAAAATTTTATAACATAATGGTGAGGCCTGCAATGCTTTATGCCGCGGAATATTGGCCTTTAAAAGAGAAACATAAATAAAGTTAAATGTTTTTGAGATGAGAATGCTTAGGTGGATAAGTGGCTTAACGCTTGGAGAATANGAAAATTTTATAACATAATGGTGAGGCCTGCAATGCTTTATGGCGCAGAATATTGGCCTTTAAAAGAGAACATAAATAAAGTTAAATGTTTTTGAGATGAGAATGCTTAGGTGGATAAGTGGCTTAACGCTTGGAGAATAAATGTAAAATGAATCTATCTGTGAAGGGTTGTTAAAGCTCCAGTGGCAGACAAGATTAGAGAGAGTAGTCTTAGATAGTGTGATCACATTAAACGTTGACTATCTGACAATCTGGTTAAGAGGGTAGATGTTTTAGATTTGACTTACGTTGAGAAAGACAAAAGTGCGCCGAAAAACACTTGGCCATATTGTATAAAAAATGATATTAATATATTAGAATTGAATAAAAGTTTGACACACAATAAGACTCAATGGAAAAAAAAGGATTCATGTAGCCGACCCCACTTAGTAGATTTGACTTAGTAAATTCGCCTATCTGATGATCCAGTTAGGAGAGTAGATGTTTTAGATTTGACTTATGTTGAAAAAGACATTAGTACACCTAAAAAGACTTGGCCATGCAGTATAAAATATGATCATAATCAATTAGAATTGAATAAAAATTTGACACTCAATAAGACTCAATGGAAGCCGACCCCAATTAGTTGGATAAAGGCTTGTTGTTGTTGTTGTTGTGTATGCATGTCACCATAACCATGCATGAAAATGTGTAACCTCAATTAGTTGGACCCCAATTAGTTGGACCCCAATTAGTTAGAATGATGCTGTTTTTGATGTGATATGAAAGATTTGGTTGGTATTATTGTAAAAAATAAAATTTAGGTGTTAGATATATAAGTACATGTAAATTTCGTGGTATGTAAATGCCCTTTTTTTATAACATGCCAAAAAACCTTAAGGCCATCCAAGTCAGTTGATATGTCAATAAACCTTAAGCCCATCCAAGCCGGTCGAAACCAAGCAGGAATGATCCTTCACAGTTACAATCCATACAAAGAGGATCTCAACCATTAATCTCGCTTCAACACATAGGCCATGTGTCATCAATCATAGTGGGTTGCTTGCATCTTTAACAGTAAAGATGCACCAGTAATTTTTATAGAACGTATCCTGTTCAAGTAGGCTCTTAAAAATTAAGGGGCATTTACATATCATCTAATTCCTATGTATTTACATATCTAATACCTAAATTTTACTTTTTACATTTATACTATCCCAATCATTCTTATCAAATAAAAAATAATACTATTTTAATTTTTAAAAAGTAAAATACACCTATTCATGCATAGGTAAGGTAGGACAAATGTATGTAAATACATTGGAATAGAGTGGTACCTATGCAAATCTTCCAAAAATTAAATGCCTTCCTTGTATCAAGTCTATATCATAGCAACTGTTTGAATTAGAATCATCTGCTCTATCATAATAATTACTTAAAATATTAAAATTGGGCTTGAGCTCAACCTTGAGCATTAGTCGACTGAAGTGACTCGAACCAAATTCAAATCATTTATAGCCTTAACAATTACCATGCATCCCATTCATTATTCCATANCGATGTTGTTTTTGATGTGATATGAAAGATTTGGTTGGTATTATTGTAAAAAATACCTAAATTTTACTTTTTACATTTATACTATCCCAATCATTCTTATCAAATAAAAAATAATACTATTTTAATTTTTAAAAAGTAAAATACACCTATTCATGCATGGGTAAGGTAGGATAAATGTATGTAAATACATTGGAATTGAGTGGTACCTATGCAAATCTTCCAAAAATTAAATGCCTTTCTTATATCAATTCTATATCATAGCAACTGTTTGAATTAGAATCATCCACTCTATCATAACAATTACTTAAAATATTAAAGTTGGGCTTGAGCTCAACCTTGAGCATAAGTCGACCGAAATGACTTGAACCAAATTCAAATCATTTATAGCCTTAACAATTACCATGCATCCCATTCGTTATTCCATAAAATTTGAAGAGCAAAAGAAATGACCAACCTTTTAACAATTTGAATGTAAGGAAATAAAGTTTTTGACCTCAACCATCACTTCAGGAATCTATATGCTAAGCCATGAAAGAAAATGAATTCTTTAATGAATTCCAACTTTAACTAGCAGTTGAGTGCTCCGGCTTCCACTTTTGAAATCGTAGGCCCCAGTCATTGTGTATTTAGGTGTATATATGTGTTTACAATTAAATTCACTCAGTGTTTGAAAAAATAAAAGAGTATTTACATAAATACAGCTCAATTCCTATATATTTAAATATCTAACAAATAAACCTTGATTTTTACATACATATTATCTTATGCATGAAATTTCACCTTTGAGAAGTTA
This sequence comes from Phalaenopsis hybrid cultivar, assembly GCA_002079205.1. NCBI lineage: Eukaryota > Viridiplantae > Streptophyta > Magnoliopsida > Asparagales > Orchidaceae > Phalaenopsis > Phalaenopsis hybrid cultivar. The sequence goes on from JXCR01041140.1 coordinate 98,563, forward strand.
AAATAGTAATATTTTTATGTGATATGAAAACTGTGTGTGATATAAACGTAAAAAGTAAATTTTAGATGTTAGTTATGTAAATACATAGGAATTGGGTGGTATGTATGTCATTGCTCGAAAAAATAAAACTCTATATGTTGACAGTTTGCATTTCCTTGAACAAATTGAGAAATATAAACGGTTTCAGAATGGTTCCAAGAATAATTCAAACAATATAGAAAAGGATTGTGGAGAATGACTTACCGCAATTGTTGATGTCGGTTTAAAACAAACTTTCATGTATATAGTTTCACCATTGGATATTCCTCCCTGGACAAGATTGAAACTTGTTAATAAGAAACACAATGAATACAATATGGACATTGAGAATCGTTTTTAACTTTTGGTTTTGCAACAAAAAATATTAAAAAATACACTCAAAGAACTGTTGTGATCCAATACTAAGATTATAANTGGTTTTGCAACAAAAAATATTAAAAAATACACTCAAAGAACTGTTGTGATCCAATACTAATATTATAAAAATATAAACATACTGTAATTTATTAAAAAGTAAAGACAAAATGATCATATTTTATAAAGATGTTATATAGGTTAAAGCATCATATATGGAGAAATAAAAAAAAAAGTATATATATATATATATATATATATATGGAGAAATAAATTCATTAAAAGCTATTTTTAATGATTGTTAATCTAAGAATGAAATGGAAATAAAAAAGAATGGAAATTAGTAATTAAAAAGAGAAAACCTAACCACCTAGCTTAAGAACCTCCTTAGTTATATCTGACAACAAAAGTAGAAAGCATATAATCAGGAGGCTCACAAAATTGTATAGACGATAAAGAATGAGAAAATATGAAAGCCTATGATTAAAATCCGATAATTATAACTCAAATAGAAGACATGAAATAGATTTTTCAAAATTATAGAAGAAAATGTATATTTTATACAATCAATGAAAAAAATATGTATTTAGAAGGCTTCGAATAAAATGTGGAAATAGAAAATTTCTCTAATAATTTAAGCATTATTGTATCTCAAAAGCATAGCATGTACATTTCACTAAGGGCAGAGATTAGCCATTTAGCTTTTTTTTTTTTTTTTTTTTTTTNTCAATGAAAATTTTATGTATTTAGAATGCTTCGAATAAAATGCAGAAATAGAAAAATTCTCTAATAATTTAAGCATTATTTTATCTCAAAAGCTTAGCATGTAAATTTCACTAAGGCAGAGATTAGCCATTTAGTTTTTTTTTTTTTTTTTTTTTTTNGATCTTTCATTTGACATAAAAAATGTCATCTTCTTTACTTTTAAAAAGTAAATACTTCTTTTCATGCATAGATAAGGTGGCATATATGTAAAAATTGAAGTTTAGATGTTAAATATGTAAATACATAGGAATTAAGTGGTATGTATGTAAATCTTCCATTTTGTTAAAAAAGACAGCTTTAAGCTCAAAACAAAAGTCAATACAGAACTTGGTTAAAAGACAGCTTCTAAATTCAAGTAAGAATAACTAACCTGAATACCACCCGAACGGTTTGTTCTTGTTCTAATTACCCCATTGTCATCAGTGTAAAATTCATCATTATGCTCGCTCCCGGTCATTAAAACACCTACAAAAAATTCAATATGAAAAATTTTAAAAAACTACACTCAATGAATCAGATATTCCCATATATTTAATTAAAAAAAAAACAATGTAACCCTAAAAAGCTTTGAAGATTAATTAATCCCATAAAAAGTTGAGTTTTCANAATTCAATACGAAAAAGTTTAAAAAACTACACTTAACGAATCAGATATTCCCTTAGATTTAATTAAAAAAAAAACAATGTAGCCCTAAAAAGCTTTGAAGATTAATTAATCCCATAAAAAGTTGAGTTTTCAGCTATAGAGAAAAAAAAAAAAAAACTGTACGCTGTTATCTACCAGAAAATCCACTTCCAAATTGAACTCCCTTCGTTGCGGGAAGTGACATCATAGCTTTTGCAAGCTCTGCTTCAAGCTTGTCAAATACTGGGGATCCAAGACCCTGCAAAAAATTGGCAATGAGAAAAAGGAGAATGGAGAATTGACCGTCTGTGATTGTGTGCGAGCTGGTTGATTTTGTGAGATATATACACCCATAGAAGGAGAGAGAGAGAGAAACTAAGGGCCAGTATGGTAACAGCCTTAGGTGCTTCGGTAAATCTTGTAAATCCAGTCTTCCTAAAACGCAAAATTTAGTAAATCCAGGATTTAAGAAGAAACTGAGAAAAAAAACTAAGAAACCAGATTTATGGAATCCAGGATTTAAAGGTGTCACTTCTTCTGTTTGTCAAATTTAAGTTAAATCAACTTAAATCCGTTACCAGACAGCCCTTAAGATGGATTCAGAACCCAAACACCCAATCATAGGTTCAACAGACAGCCCGTAAGATGGATTTAGAACCCAAACACCCAATCATAGGTTCAACGAGAAAAAAAAAACAATTTTAGAGAAAAAGGGCTGCTTATGAAAGAGTAAAAGGGTATTGTTTTCTAAGAAAGACTCAAGAGCTTGTCACAAAATTATGGGCTGAGATGAAATATTACGCGAACACATTAGAATCACAAAATCACAAGCAAAGAAGTTTTACGCGTGGAACATTTCTCGCAATGCAGGTCACAACTCCACCAACAGAATCGCCTCTAACTCGAACATCATCAATGGCATCAATCATCTTCTGAGCATAGTCTGGATCTGGACATCTAACAATATTGCTTTCTATCTAATGAATGCAATAAAATTGTTTTAGAATATAAATAAAATTGCATTAGAGATTCTACAAAAAATGGATCAAGGCAGAAATCACATGCCTGATCTACCGTGACAGTATTAAAGTCAACCACTCCATCAGGAAGCACTACTTTATGAACTTGGGAGACATAAGCTAATATCTACAAGATAAAAAATATAATTTGTGCATCCTTTAGTAGATCCTTAGCTTAATCAATCTACAAAAGCTTCTTTACAGCAATTTCAATAAATACATAAGTAAATATTAAACATTACTGCATATTGGAAAATGACATCACATACCAACTCACAGATTATGAAGAACGAACATTGAAATAAAATTACAAAAAACTAACAGTATATTTTAAAAGACTGAATAAATTGGTCAATCAGAGCATTTCAACAGTCTTGATTTCTCAAAGGACCCTATAAAATGATGAATTTACTAACATGCGCATATAAGTGGGAAGCCACTGCTTGATAAGTTGCTTCATACAAATATCGTGACTACCTTGCTTGGCAATTGGCATAGGGAGGAGGTCCCATACTACTTGTGCATAACATTCCTTATGGCAACTTTGTAGAAGCCAAGGGTAAGTGTCATTGAGTTTCAAATAATTTTTATAATAAGCTAAATAATAACCAAAACCAAAAGAATATAAATAAAAATTGTTAAACATGATATCTTCGGCATTATTTGGACTTCCAACACAATTTGAGCCTGCAATACACCCGATTTTTAGTGAATTGTGTTTATTTTATCAAAAATAAGAAAAGTACGTTTAGCTTACCAAAAATAAGAAAAATAGGTTTATTTTATCAAAAATAAATTTAATGTCTTTATTAAGTTTATAAGATGAAAAATTTTTAGTTAATGATGGGACAGCACAAAAAATTAAATGCCTACAATCCAATAATGGTGGAGAGAATGTTGACAACAAGTTTAAAAATTATTAGGCTGCTAATGGACTTTATATGCACATAACGGACCTAGGAACTCCCCAGCAAAATGAATTTGTTAAAAGAATAAATAGGAGTTTTAAGTTAGAGGGCTTAAAGTACCACATTGCATCTTGGATTGCCAATAATATTTTGGGCTAATTCAGAAAATATAACAACATATCTAATCAATCAAGATGCATTTATAATGCTTAATTTTGGGACTTTCGAAGGAACCTGGACGAGAAAGAAGACGTGTCTCTAACATTTGAAACATATTTTATTGCCTTTTATGTACGCATGGATAATAATTGAAGAAATAAGCTTAACCGAAATAGTAAAAATGTTGCTTTATTGATTATAACACTACTGACTTTTACTATGAATTTTGTGAAGATGAAAATAGAAAAATAATTAGAATCAAGAATTTTGTTTTCAAAGTAACAGAAATGAAACTGAAATGTATATTGATAGGATGAGTAAAATCCGCTATGGTGCAAGTACAATCAGAAGAGCTACATAATTTAAAAAAAAATAAAGAGGACACAAGAAAATGATAAAAATTGACATCAACATAGCACAGAAGATCATATAGAATTTCAAAACTTGTCAATCAGCTATTTACTGATAAAAGTGAATATGAATGTTATTAAGAAACTATAAAAAATAAAGCTTCATCTAACTGGTAGTTAACAAAAACAGATAAATTTTTATAAAAAATAACATATGGATATTGACTAAACTACTTAAGGAAATAAAAGTTTAAGAAAACAAATGAACCTACAAAATAAATAATGGTTCAGAAGAACGACAAAAGTTACAAGATCAGACTAATAGTGAAAATAGGTGATGATTTCACTGGAAATTTCTCTTATGTGATTAAAATTACAAAACAATGATAATTATGAATTTTATAGCTACAAAAGAGTTGCATCCACAACAAATGGATGTTAAAACTATTTTCCTGTATGGCAATCTAAAAGAAGACATCATTATGGTTCCATATAAAAGATACATGGTTCAATGATTGGAAAAATATAATCTCCAAGCTAATAAAGGCCTAAATAATTTGTAGCAAGCACGACACCAATGATCTCAGAAGTTGAATAGAATCATGCTAAGATTGATTTTTGCATATGCAACATTGATCATTATTGCTATGTTAAAAGCCAAAAAAAATCTTGTATCATCCTACTTTTATATGGTAATAATAAATTGTTTACAAGAGCTAAAATCAACAATCTTAGGAGAATTTATAAAAAAAAATAACATGAAAAACCTAGTGGAAGCCTAGAAAATTGTTTGAATGAGAATAAATCAAAACAAAGCTATATGTACTATGAACTTGTCATAATCTCAATACATTAAGAAAATGTTAGATAGGTTCAATATACCGAAAGCCAAAATGACTAGTCAATTCAAGCTCAAAAAAAATTACTACTGAAAATTGATTGAGAAAAAGGATATATGTTTAAAATCCACTCATTAGTTGTCTTTATGATGCATGCAATGGTTTGCAAAATACTGGATATTGCACATTCAATAACAATTAGTCATTATAAGTTAAATCTGGAAAAAAAAAAACTAGAAGGTTTTAAAGTGGATTACATGCTACCTAAAAGGTAAAACATTAATTAAATTTCAAAGGAGCTGAACTAAAACTAGAAGGATATGCTTATGGGAATTTGGGAGGAAGCCCGGAGATATGAAGAAGTATTATGGGGTACAAGTACTCCATAGGTGGCACCACCATAAGTTAAGTGTTATAATTGTAGAAGATAGTTGCATTGTCAAGAACAGAAGCCGAATATGGAGGTGTTATTGAAGCCAAAAATGAGATTATTTGGCTAAAGGAATCATTTTGGAGGAAGCCCGGAGATATGAAGAACTATTATGGGGTACAAGTACTCCATAGGTGGCACCACCATAAGTTAAGTGTTATAATTGTAGAAGATAGTTGCATTGTCAAGAACAGAAGCCGAATATGGAGGTATTATTGAAGCCAAAAATGAGATTATTTGGCTAAAGGAATCATAACAATCACAAAAAAAATATTTATCTATTCAATTGGAATCAAAGAATCATTCACTCAGCAAATAAATGCCGCCTTACACTCCTAATTAAAACACATACAACTCAAATACCACTGTATATGCAAGTTGCTTGAAAAATATGTTTTAACTTGTCAAATAAAAGAGCAAAAAATTCAGCTTACATACTAACAAAATTCATTCCCACAATAAAAAAAAAAGAGGCTTTGCAAAGCAAAAGTGAACCTCCATAAAAGGTCATATGAAGATATCATATAAAGAGTTATCCATACACTGAGCACTAAAATGGCACTTCAAAAATTTTCACATGAGTGATATATCCATTCCTATCATATAAAGAAAATATTTGATTTACTCTTCTTTTAAAGATTAGCGGGATATTTATGTGATCTATATGTGGCCGTGAAACTTGTGTGTGTTGACCTCATTTTTAGTGAGGTCTTAGTCTCCTACTCTTAGAACCTAGGATCTAGCTTTAGAAGTTCTTATTGACCATCCTAGTGGACTAGCGATGGAGCCCACCTCCCGTAGAACTTCAAGCCACTTCTTGACTCATTTTTCTGAAGAACTCGCATGAGTGGTTCCAAGCACTCAACTTTTAGTTGCAAGGGCTAAGGACCAACATGTAGAGGGCCCGAAATTGAGTTCCTATAGGATCAACAGCCTTAGGTGAACCCTTTGTGACTCGATTACTCGCGAACGCTGCAATTCACGCAATCACTGCACTATACACGATTTTGGCTTAAATTGACTCCCCCGCCGGCAAACTCGTCCGAACGACCCCGGATGACGAAACAGACCGCACAGATGCGTCCAGGATGTTGACTTTAGCTAGGAATGACACCCATATTGCTATAGTTTTGCACGCGAGCGGCTAACACGAAAATTGATGCACGATAGCGGGGCGCGGGCTCGAACTCAACCCAGGTTCAACTCAGGTTCGATTTGGGCTGAACTCGGGCTGAACAAAGGTTAAACAATTTTGAATTTTAAATTTTTGAATTTCAAATTCGTCATTTAATTGGGAGTTAAAATTTTCCATTTGAACCCAGCCACCTGAATGGAAACAAATTAATTCCCCGCCAATCCTTCAGGTAACGGCTCTCGA
>JXCR01041140.1:109127-128719 GCA_002079205.1 Phalaenopsis hybrid cultivar
TTTTTTTTTTTTTTTTTTTTTTTTGGCATTTACATAACATCCAATTCTTATGTATTTGCGTACCTAACCCCTAAACTCTACTTTTTACATTTATACCACCCAGATCTTTCATATGACATCAAAAATGTCATCTTCTTTACATTTAAAAAGTAAATAATTCTTTTCATGCATAGATAAGGCGGCACATATGTAAAAATTGAAGTTTAGATGTTAAATATGTAAAAACATAGGAATTAAGTGGTATGTATGTAAATCTTCCATTTTGTTAAAAAAGACAGCTTTAAGCTCAAAACAAAAGGCAATACAGAACTTGGTTAAAAGACAGCTTCTAAATTCAAGTAAGAATAACTAACCTGAATACCACCTGAACGGTTTGTTCTTGTTCTAATTACCCCATTGTCATCAGTGTAAAATTCATCATTATGCTCGCTCCCGGTCATTAAAACACCTACAAAAATTCAATACGAAAAAGTTTAAAAAACTACACTTAACGAATCAGATATTCCCTTAGATTTAATTAAAAAAAAAACAATGTAGCCCTAAAAAGCTTTGAAGATTAATTAATCCCATAAAAAGTTGAGTTTTCAGCTATAGAGAAAAAAAAAAAAAAACTGTACGCTGTTATCTACCAGAAAATCCACTTCCAAATTGAACTCCCTTCGTTGCGGGAAGTGACATCATAGCTTTTGCAAGCTCTGCTTCAAGCTTGTCAAATACTGGTGATCCAAGACCCTGCAAAAAATTGGCAATGAGAAAAAGGAGAATTGAGAATTGACCATCTGTGATTGTGTGCGAGCTGGTTGATTTTGTGAGATATATACACCCATAGAAGAGAGAAAGCGAGAGAGAGACTAAGGGCCAGTATGGTAACAGCCTTAGCTGCTTCAGTAAATTTTGTAAATCCAGTCTTACTAAAACGCAAAATTTAGTAAATCGAGGATTTAAGATGAAACTGAGAAAAAAAACTAAGAAACCAGATTTATGGAATCCAGGATTTAAAGGTGTCACTTCTTCTGTTTGTCATATTTAAATCGACTTAAATCCGTTACCAGACAGCCCTTAAGATGGATTTAGAACCAAAACACCCAATCATAGGTTCAACAGACAGCCCGTAAGATGGATTTAGAACCCAAACACCCAATCATAGGTTCAACGAGAAAAAAAAAACAATTTTAGAGAAAGAGGGTTGCTTATGAAAGAGTAAAAGGGTATTGTTTTCTAAGAAAGACTTAAGAGCTTGTCACAAAATTATGGGTTGAGATGAAATATTACGCAAAAACATTAGAATCACAAAATCACAAGTAAAGAAGTTTTACACGTGGAACATTTCTCGCAATGCAGGTCACAACTCCACCAACAGAATCGCCTCTAACTCGAACATCATCAATGGCATCAATCATCTTCTGAGCATAGTCTGGATCTGGACATCTAACAATATTGCTTTCTATCTAATGAATGCAATAAAATTGTTTTAGAATGTAAATAAAAGTGCATTAGAGATTCTACAAAAAATGGATCAAGGCAGAAATCACATACCTGATCTACCGTGACAGTATTATAGTCAACCACTCCATCAGGAAGCACTACTTTATGAACTTGGGAGACATAAGCTAATATCTACAAGATAAAAAATATAATTTGTGCATCCTTTAGTAGATCCTTAGCTTAATCAATCTATAAAAGCTTCTTCACAGCAATTTCAATAGATACATAAGTAAATATTAAACATTACTTCATATTGGAAAATGACATCACATACCATCTCACAGATTATGAAGAACGAACATTGAAATAAAATTACAAAAAAATAAAAGTATATTTTAAAAGACTGAATAAATTGGTCAATCAGAGCATTTCAACAGTCTTGATTTCTCAAAGGACCCTATAAAATGCTGAATTTACTAACATGCGCATAAGTGGGAAGCCACTGCTTGATAGTGCTTCATACAAATATCGTGACTACCTTGCTTGGCAATTGGCATAGAGAGGAGGCCCTATACTACTTGTGCATAACATTCCTTATGGCAACTTTGTAGAAGCCAAGGGTAAGTGTCATTGAGTTTCAAATAATTTTTATAATAAGCTAAATAATAACCAAAACCAAAAGAATATAAATAAAAATTGTTAAACATGATATCTTCGGCATTATTTGGACTTCCAACACAATTTGAGCCTGCAATACACCCGATTTTTAGTGAATTGTGTTTATTTTATCAAAAATAAGAAAAGTACGTTTAGCTTACCAAAAATAAGAAAAATAGGTTTATTTTATCAAAAATAAATTTAATGTCTTTAATAACTTTATAAGATGAAAAATTTTTAGTTAATGATGGGGCAGCACAAAAAATTAAATGCCTACAATCCAATAATGGTGGAGAGAATGTTGACAAAAAGTTTAAAAATTATTGGGCTGCTAATGGACTTTATATGCACATAACGGACGTAGGAACTCCCCAACAAAATGAATTTGTTAAAAGAATGAATAGGAGTTTTAAGTTAGAGGGCTTAAAGTACCACATTGCATCTTGGATTGCCAATAATATTTTGGGCTAATTCAGAAAATATAACAACATATCTAATCAATCAAGATGCATTTATAATGCTTAAGTTTGGGACTTTCGAAGGAACCTGGACGAGAAAGAAGACGTGTCTCTAACATTTGAAACATATTTTATTGCCTTTTATGTACGCATGGATAATAATTGAAGAAATAAGCTTAACCGAAATAGTAAAAATGTTGCTTTATTGATTATAACACTAATGACTTTTACTATGAATTTTGTGAAGATGAAAATAGAAAAATAATTAGAATCAAGAATTTTGTTTTCAAAGTAACAGAAATGAAACTGAAATGTATATTGATAGGATGAGTAAAATTAAAAAAAAAAAAGTCCGGTATGGCGCAAGTACAATCAGTAGAGCTACATAATTTTAAAAAAAAATAAAGAGGACACAAGAAAATGATAAAAATTGACATCAACATAGCACACAAGATCATATAGAATTGCAAAACTTGTCAATCAGCTATTTACTGATAAAAGTGAATATGAATGTTATCAAGAAACTATAAAAAATAAATCTTCATCTAACTGGTAGTTAACAAAAACGGATAAATTTTTATAAAAAATAACATATGGATATTGACTAAGCTATTTAAGGAAATAAAAGTTTAAGAAAACAAATGAACCTACAAAATAAATAATGGTTCAGAAGAACAACAAAAGTTACAAGATCAGACTAATAGTGAAAATAGGTAATGATTTCACTGGAAGTTTCTCTTATATGATTAAAATTACAAAACAATGATAATTATGAATTTTATAGCTACAAAAGAGTTGCATCCACAACAAATGGATGTTAAAACTATTTTCCTGTATGGCAATCTAAAAGAAGACATCATTATGGTTCCATATAAAAGATACATGGTACAATGATTGGAAAAATATAATCTCCAAGCTCAATAAAGGCCTAAATAATTTGTAGCAAGCACTACACCAATGATCTCAGAAGTTGAATAGAATCATGCTAAGATTGATTTTTGCATATGCAACATTGATCATTATTGCTATGTTAAAAGCCAAAAAAAAACTTGTATCATCCTACTTTTATATGGTAATAATAAATTGTTTATGAGAGCTAAAATCAACAATCTTAGGAGAATTTATAAGAAAAAAATTGACATGAAAAACCTAGTGGAAGCCTAGAAAATTGTTTGAATGAGAATAAATCAAAACAAAGCTATATGTACTATGAACTTGTCATAATCTCAATACATTAAGAAAATGTTAGATAGGTTCAATATACCGAAAGCCAAAATGACTAGTCAATTCAAGCTCAAAAAAAAATTACTACTGAAAATTGATGGAGAAAAAGGATATATGTTTAAAATCCACTCATTAGTTGTCTTTATGATGCATACAATGGTTTGCAAAATACTGGATATTGCACATTCAATAACAAATAGTCATTATAAGTTGAATCTGGAAAAAAAAAAACTAGAAGGTTTTAAAGTGGATCACATGCTACCAAAAAGGTAAAACATTAATTAAATTTCAAAGGAGCTGAACTAAAACTAGAAGGATATGCTTTTGGGAATTTGGGAGGAAGCCCGGATATATTAAGAAGTATTATGGGGTACAAGTACTCCATAGGTGGCACCACCATCAGTTAAGTATCATAATTGTAGAAGATAGTTGCATTGTCAAGAACAGAAGCCGAATATGGAGGTATTATTGAAGCCAAAAATGAGATTATTTGGCTAAAGGAATCATAACAATCACAAAAAAAATATTTATCTATTCAATTGGAATCAAAGAATCATTCACTCAGCAAATAAATGCCGCCTTACACTCCTAAATAAAACACATACAACTCAAATACCACTGTATATGCAAGTTGCTTGAAAAATATGTTTTAAATTGTCAAATAAAAGAGCAAAAAATTCAGCTTACATACTAACAAAATTCATTCCCGCAAAAAAAAAAAAGAGGCTCTGCAAAGCTAAAGTGAACCTCCATAAAAGGTCATATGAAGATATCATATAAAGAGCTATCCATACACTGAGCACTAAAATGGCACTTCAAAAATTTTCACAATAGTGATATATCCATTCCTATCTATATATGCATAAGAAAATATTTGATTTACTCTTCTTTTAATGATTAGCGGGATATTTATGTGATCTATATGTGGCCGTGAAACCTGTGTGACATTATAATGATCTTTGATCTGTTTTTTATTTGTCTTCATTTAGTTTTTCTTGATTTTTTATCACTATCCTAACAATAAATCTCACTTCAGTATCACAGGTGGCTACTTCATCACCTTTGATAACAAATTTCATACTGATTACATGTCAGCATAAAAAAAACATGGGAAAATGAAATATGATAAATCTACACTCTCAAGCTACTCATGTCAAATTGACAAATAAAACTCGTTCCATATGAATTGAAAAAACCCGAGATGACAAAACAGCTACTATATTCATTTGAAATAATATGACGCCCTGGAATAATATTGTAAAAAGGAAAATTCTATACAATATTTTAGTCATTATAGCTTTAAGATCACTGTGTGAAAACTACTAACCTTGATTCGAATGATTAAACAAATATTAGAAAGTCAACAAGTAAATCATGACTATAACTTTAATTTTCCCATTTCCAAAAGAAGTTCAACATTCATCGTCTTGTGAAGCTAAAAATTCCCTCTAAAGGAAGTTAAATATGTATAGTTTCCTGTAGAAGCTAAAATTTCCCAAACAGAAAAAGGCTCTCAATAGGCTTTCAAGAGACCTAGAATAAAGTCAATTTTAACTCTTTAACCTCTTATAGGACATTATTTAAGAAAAGCAAGATTTTACTAAATTAAATCCAAGTCAATGCCAGATTTTATTAGAAATCGCCAAAGCTTACTAGCTTAACCAATGGTTTGCTTCAAACTTAGTTATGGTCATGCCCCAAAGATTCTCAGAAATGACTAAATCTTACAGGAGAAAAAAAGAGGTTTACTTAGAGCTAGAACTTGGTAGCTCATTAACCCATTGATAGCTTAAATCGGAACCTCAAGCCTTATTTAAAAAATAAGTGCAGAAATACAGAAGATGGTAAAGATTCTTCTATCTTTTTAGTACTTCTAAAAGTTTGAGAATAACTTTCATAAAATCTCCTTGCAAAGCTTAGATTGTTCTTATTAGAATGTCCATCTTTTTGGGCTGTGAAGTCATGGATCTTCCGATCAAATACTTTGAAGCACCTACGTCAGACAAGAAATATGAGAAAGAAAACTAAAATTTTCTCTTAAAAATAGTGCAGTTAAAAAGATGAGTAGATGGAAGATTAAACTCCTTTGCCTATGGAAATAATGATTCTAAAGCTCCTCATTTGACTTAAGAAAGGTAGAGGTATACCTAAAAAGACTTGGGCATGTTGTATAAAAAATGATATTAATATCTTAGAATTAATCAAAAAACGACACTCAATAGGACAGGAGAAAAATGATTAATGTAGCCGATCCCACTTAATGGGATAAAGGCTTGTTGCTATTGTTGTTCCACCATATGCATGCTTTTACAAACTACCTAACTAGGTGCAATAATACCCATTTAAATTTGTTCATTAACAAAATTATAATTATTAAAAAAAATTAAAACAAATTTACTATTTTGACAACTATTAAGCATGTGTCGTTCGATTATTCACCCACCGCCTGCGAGAAGTCTAAAGCAAGGTTATCTCCACGTCTCCTCTCACTCAACCGCATTAGAGCATCAAGTGAGAGAAGCGGAGAAAGAGGAGAAAAAAAGGACGAGGAGGAAGGAGAGGAAGAGGAGAAAAAGGAGAAGCGTGAGCTTACGTTCACATTAATGGTTTAAGCGGCTCCATAGAATGTCACGAGTCATATAAGAGGGAGGAAGGGAGAAGACGAACGATCAAAGGGCTTGCACAAGCCTTCCTCGAGCATCCCTTTCCTGGACGAAGGAGAAGGAGGATCACGGTTTTTTGTGCCCTAATCAAGCCTTGTATGGTTTTTTTTTGCATTTAGAAGAGCTCGATTGAGCTCTGTAAGCTCAACGTTTAGGAAGCAGCTCAAGCAAAGGCTTTGTTCGTCAACTAAAGGAGAGCATGAATGAGCACTGGAGTCGGCTGACAGTTAAAGAACTTTGAAGTTTTGTGGATTTAGATAACATTTGTATCGAATAACAAGCCAAATGCATTCCTCCACTTCAACCAACCAACTTCAATTCTACTAATAACATCCTCATCTATATCACCATCACTTTGAATAGTAGACCCGAGATATCTAGAATGATTGCACCTTTTAATGATTTTATCACCCATAGTTACAAATTTGCCACTAGAGCTGCTACTACTAAAATTGCATTCTATGTATTCAGTTTTATATATACTCACACGAAGGCCTTTGAACTCCAATGTAGACCTTCATAATTCAAGTTTTCCTGAACTCTTTCTTTAGCCTTATCCACAAGAAGAATATCATCAGCGAGAAGCATGCACAAAGGTACATCCTCATGCAAATGCCCGGTAAGATCTAAAAATGATTACCTTGTCAGTCAAATTGCTAAAATTTTTGTGACATCTTTGTATTAATGCTCAGTAAAAAAAGTTGTTCATAAATCTACTTTTCTTCCAGCTTGAGGGCCGATGATATTATTAAATGGAGAAAGATAGATGATGTGCAGAGTAATGTCTATGTACCCTTTCTCTGGTAATGATTAAAAAACATTTAAATAGGCTAGAAATATAAATTTTCCTATTTATTCATTGTACAAGCTTATTAGCAGTGATATAAATCCATACTTGCTATGTTTATACAACTTAATCCCACCAGCTGATAAAACACATTTGTGTGGTACTTACATTCTAAAACTTAATTGCTTTCCTAGGGTTGTAACAAGAGTGAGATCCAGACTAAAGGTAAAAAACATGGAAGGGAAGACTTTCTAACCATCTATGTAATTTCTTTGGTAAATGAAGAAAGGGAATTTTACATACATACGACTGTTTATTGATGTGTGTAAATCCCTATAAAAAATGACAATTATCAATTGCTTAGACGTATATGAATGACCCCTAAGTTATGGAAAAAATGCCTTAAATTAAAGTTTTGCATGATCCAAACCCTAAACCAGAGATAAGACCAAGTTCCGTGAAAGTAAAAAAAAGGTATATTTCCAACAATTAATACTTGCCAGTATAACTGCCCAGAAAGCCAATGCTGATTTATTCAGGTGTACAAAGGCGAGAGAGACCACAATTTCTTGAACAACGAAGTAAAATATAGCTAGGAATCATAATATAAAAAAGGGGAAATTGCATACATACAATTCTTATGCATTTATATATTTTACACCTAAAATTTAATATTTACACTGATAGTGTCATAAACCTATGTATGAAAAGGTGTATTTCAATAATAATAAGTAAGCAATAGTAACATTTTTTATGTGATATTAGAGATTTGAGTGTACAGGAATGTAAATATAANCATATTACATTGATAGTGTCATAAACCTATGTATGAAAAGGTGTATTTCAATAAAAATAAGTTAAGCAATAGTAATATTTTTTATGTGATATTAGAGATTTGAGTGTACAGGAATGTAAATATAAAGTTCAGGAGTTAGATATACAAATTCATAAGAATTGTGTAGAATGTATGTAAATGGCCTAAAAAATATTGATGTAGAAAATTAGAACCAAATAGAGATTTCCTTTCCCTTACTTCAGTAAAATAACAAGAAATCATATCTTCATGAAAGGTTTATCACATTATTGAATTAGTGTTATGTTTTAACAAAAGTAGAAAATAACCTCTACGTTTGATTTCATCTTGAGGATCTTCTTCGCAACAGCTCCNGATTTCCTTTCCCTTACTTCAGTAAAATAACAAGAAATAATATCGTCATGAAAGGTTTATCACATTATCGAATTAGTGCTATGTTTTAACAAAAGTAGAAAATAACCTCTACGTTTGATTTCATCTTGAGGATCTTCTTCGCAACAGCTCCTGCAGCAACCCTACCAATTGTTTCTCTAGCTGATGATCTGCCGCCACCCTGCATTTTAATTTTCACAATGATAGAACATATAACACCAAGGAAATCCAATGGTTTATGCTTTGCAATCTAAAATTTACAGAAAATATGTATGCTTCTTAATGCTATATTTAAAATCATAAACCAAAAATACCTGAATTGATCTTATGCCATATTTAAAATCATATGTGGCATCTGCATGAGAAGGCCTGTATGCTATTGACATTTCACTATAGTCCTGCAAATGTTAATATAGTAGTCCTTTAGGAAATTAAAATTCAAAAGGCTAATTAATATCTAATGCATATATAAAATAGAAAATGGGCATTTACATGTATACTACCCAAACACATAAATATTACTTTTTACAAGTATACAGCCCCAACCTTTCATATCATATAAAAAAATACCACCATTTTAACTTTTTTTAAAAAAGTGAAAAACCCATTTTCATACATAGATAAGCATAAATGTAAAAATTGAAGTTTAAGTGTTAAATATGTAAATACATAATAATTGAGTGGTATGTATGTAAATCTTCCAAAATAAAATAGCTTGAAATAAAAAAGTAAATAAATAAATAAAGAAAATAAGACAACAATTAGATTCTTTCATTTATGCCAATCAGGTTTGTTTGTTTTTGAAACCCATGGACTGATTCACCTTTCTTGGTTTTAGATACCCCGGAACCAACCAAAAAACTATCCTTAATTGTATATTTACCTAAAATTCACATAAGATGATAATTGAGAAATGAATAGTGGATTAAACTTTNTACATCTCGTAAACGTATTCATATTTAATGAATTGGACCCACTGTTCAATGCAAGGAATTTTTTAAATCTGCAATGGGATGTTCATGTTGTACTTGGGTATTGAAATCTTTCTCAAGTAAATTTGTTCTCCTGATCTTGATAGACTTCTGTTAAATTTACTCGTGAAATATTTTCCTTCACCTTCAAAATTTAAGTTGCATGCTCTAATACCATCGTTGAAAGCTTGTGTGAATTCATCTCCGATTTATATAGAACAATGTTGTTTGATGAAGAAGGGAATTCTATTTTAATTGAAGCTGAGGAATTTATTGATGAATATGTTTACGAAGAACAAATATTAAATTAGTCCTTGAATTGTTTAATGAAATGCATTATCTTTTACAATACACATAAACTTCGGTTTTTGTAGGCCTACTTGTTGAATTGAAAGCTTTAGAATGACATGGATGTTGTTTCGAGCCTTATAAACTTGTGGTTTTGGAAGAATAAAATGCTGCTTTCGCCATACATGCTTACTAATTTTGGAGAATTATAAANTTCGGCATTATTTGGACTTCCAACACAATTTGAGCCTGCAATACACCCGATTTTTAGTGAATTGTGTTTATTTTATCAAAAATAAGAACTGTACGTTTAGCTTACCCAAAAAAAGAAAATTAGGTTTATTTTATCAAAAATAAATTTAACGTCTTTGATAATTTTATAAGATGAAAATTTTTTAGTTAAGGATGGGACAGCACAAAAAATTAAATGCCTACAATACAATAATGGTAGAGAGAATGTTGACAAAAAATTTAAAAATTATTGGGCTGCTAATGGACTTTATATGCACATAACGTACCTAGGAACTCCCCAACAAAATGAATTTGTTAAAAGAATGAATAGGAGTTTTAAGTTAGAGGGGCTAAAGTACCACATTGCATCTTGGATTGCCAATAATCTTTTGGGCTAATTCAGAAAATATAACAACATATCTAATCAATCAAGACGCATTTATAATGCTTAGTTTTGGGACTTTCAAAGGAACCTGGATGAGAAAGAAGACGTGTCTCTAACATTTGAAACATATTTTATTGCCTTTTTATGTACACATGGATAATAATTAAAGAAATAAGCTTAACCGAAATAGCAAAAATGTTGCTTTATTGATTATAACACTAATGACTATTACTATGAATTTTGTGAAGATGAAAATAGAAAAATAATTAGAATCAAGAATTTTGTTTTCAAAGAAACAGAAATGAAACTGAAATGTATATTGATAGGATGAGTAAAATTAAAAAAAAAACACCCGGTATGGTGCAAGTACAATCAGAAGAGCTACATAATTGTAAAAAAAATAAAGAGGACACAAGAAAATGATAAAAATTGACATCAACATAGCACAGAAGATAATATAGAATTGCAAAACTTGTTAATGAGCTATTTACTGATAAAAGTGAATAAGAATGTTATCAAAAAACTATAAAAAATAAAGCTTCATCTAACTGGTAGTTAACAAAAACAGATAAATTTTTTATAAAAATAACACATGGATATTGACTAAGCTATTTAAGGAAATAAAAGTTTAAGAAAACAAATGAACCTACAAAATAAATAAAGGTTCAGAAGAACAACAGAAGTTACAAGATCAGACTAACAGTGAAATATAGGTGATGATTTCACTGGAAATTTCTCTTATATGATTAAAATTACAAAACAATGATAATTATGAGTTTTATAGCTACAAAAGAGTTGCATCCACAACAAATGGATGTTATAACTATTTTCCTGTATGACAATCTAAAAGAAGACATCATTATGGTTTCATATAAAAGATACATGGTACAATGATTGGAAATATATAATCTCCAAGCTCAATAAAGGCCTAAATAATTTGTAGCAAGCACTACACCAATGATCTCAGAAGTTGAATAGAATCATGCTAAGATTGATTTTTGCATATGCAACATTGATCATTATTGCTATGTTTAAAGCCAAAAAAAAAATGTATCATCCTACTTTTATATGGTAATAATAAATTGTTTACGAGAGCTAAAATCAACAATCTTAGGAGAATTTATAAAAAAAAATTGACATGAAAAACCTAGTGGAAGCCTAGAAGATTGTTTGAATGAGAATAAATCAAAACAAAGCTATACGTACTATGAACTTATCATAATCTCAATACATTAAGAAAATGTTAGATAGGTTCAATATACGGAAAGCCAAAATGACTAGTCAATTCAAGCTCAAAAAAAATTACTACTGAAAATTGATGGAGAGAAAGGATATATGTTTAAAATCCACTCATTAGTTGTCTTTATGATGCATACAATGGTTTACAAAATACTGGATATTACACATTCAATAACAATTAGTCATTATAAGCTAAATCTGGAAAGAAAAAAAAAAACTAGAAGGTTTTAAAGTGGATCACATGCTACCTAAAAGGTAAAACATTAATTAAATTTCAAAGGAACTGAACTAAAACTAGAAGAATATGCTTATGGGAATTTGGGAGGAAGCCCGGATATATGAAGAAGTATTATGGGGTACAAGTACTCCATAGGTGGCACCACCATCAGTTAAGTGTTTGTAGAAGATAGTTGCATTGTCAAGAACAGAAGCCGAATATGTAGGTATTATTGAAGCCAAAAATGAGATTATTTGGCTAAAGGAATCATAACAATCACAAAAAAATATTTATCTATTCAATTGGAATCAAAGAATCATTCACTCAGCAAATAAATGCTTACACTCCTAAATATAACACATACAACTCTACCACTGTATATGCAAGTTGCTTGAAAAAGATGTTTTAACTTGTCAAATAAAAGAGCGAAAAATTCAGATTGAATACTAACAAAATTCATTCCCACAAAAAAAAAGAGGCTTTGCAAAGCAAAAGTGAACCTCCATAAAAGGTCATATGAAGATATCATATAAAGAGCNAGAGATAATGCAAACTATTGGACGAATGAGATCCACTTGGTCTCATTTTTCAAAAATTAAAACATATTACTTTCAAAACTCAAACTATATATCTATTATATTAAATTAAATTTCAAAAATTATTTTCATATCCCATATTTTCAAATCTATCGAAAAAGTTGACCGACAGTTTGACATTATAATGATCTTTGATCTGTTTTTTATTTGTCTTCATTTAGTTTTTCTTGATTTTTTATCACTATCNTTGTGACATTATAATGATCTTTGATCTGTTTTTTATTTGTCTTCATTCAGTTTTTCTTGATTTTTTATCACTATCCTAACAATAAATCTCACTTCAGTATCACCTCTTATGAGGTGGCTACTTCATCACCTTTGATAACAAATTTCAGACTACTGATTACATGTCAGCATAAAAAAACATGGGAAAATGAAATATGATAAATCTACACTCTCAAGCTACTCATATCAAATTGACAAATAAAANAACTTCATCACCTTTGATAACAAATTTCATACTGATTACATGTCAGCATAAAAAAAAACATGGGAAAATGAAATATGATAAATCTACACTCTCAAGCTACTCATATCAAATTGACAAATAAAACTCCTTCCATATGAATTGAAAAAACCCGAGATGACAAGCCAGCTAATATATTCATTTGAAATAATATGACACCCTCGAATAATATTGTAAAAAGGAAAATTCTATACAATATTTTAGTCATTATAGTTTTAAGATCCCTGTGTAAAACTACTAACCTTGATTCAAATGATTAAACAAATATTAGAAAGTCAACAAGTAAATCATGACTATAATTTTAATTTTCCCATTTCCAAAAGAAGTTCAACATTCATCGTCTTGTGAAGCTAAAAATTCCCTCTAAAGGAAGTTAAATATGTATAGTTTCCTGTAGATGCTAAAATTTCCCTAACAGAAAAAGGTTCTCAATAGTCTTTCAAGAGACCTAGAATAAAGTCAATTTTAACTCTTTAACCTCTTAAAGGACATTATTTAAGAAAAGCAAGATTTTACTAAATTAAATCCAAGACAATGCCAGATTTTATTAGAAATCGCCAAAGCTTACTAGCTTAACCAATGGTTTGCTTCAAACTTAGTTATGNAGTTTCTCAATAGTCTTTCAAGAGACCTAGAATAAAGTCAATTTTAACTCTTTAACCTCTTATAGGACATTATTTAAGAAAAGCAAGATTTTAATAAATTAAATCCAAGACAATGCCAGATTTTATTAAAAATCGCCAAAGCTTACTAGCTCAACCAATGGTTTGCTTCAAACTTAGTTATGGTCATGCCCCAAAGATTCTCAGAACTGACTAAATCTTACAGGAGAAAAAAAGAGGTTTACTTACAGCTAGAACTTGGTAACTCATTAACCCATTGATAGCTTAAATTGGAATCTCAAGCCTTATTTAAAAAATAAGTGCAGAAATACAGAAGATGATAAAGATTCTTCTATCTTTTTAGTACTTCTAAAAGTTTGAGAATAACTTTGATAAAATCTCCTTGCAAAGCTNGGAGGTTTACTTAGAGCTAGAACTTGGTAACTCGTTAACCCATCGAAAGCTTAAATCGGAACCTCAAGCCTTATTTAAAAAATAAGTGCAGAAATACAGAAGATGGTAAAGATTCTTCTATCTTTTTAGTACTTCTAAAAGTTTGAGAATAACTTTGATAAAATCTCCTTGCAAAGCTTAGATTGTTCTTATTAGAATGTCCATCTTTTTGGACTGTGAAGTCATGGATCTTCCAATCAAATACTTTGAAGCACCTACCTCAGACAAGAAATATGAGAAAGAAAACTAAATTTTTCTCTTAAAAATAGTGCAGTTAAAAAGATGAGTAGATGGAAGACTAAACTCCTTTGCCTATGGAAATAATGATCCTAAAGCTCCTCATTTGACTTAAGAAAGGTAGAGGTATACCTAAAAAGACTTGGGCATTTTGTATAAAAATGATATTAATCTCTTAGAATTAAGTCAAAAAATGACACTCCATAGGACAGGATAAAAATGATTAATGTAGCTGATCCCACTTAATGGGATAAAGAATTGCTGCTGTTGTTGTTCCACCATATGCATGCTTTTACAAACTACCTAACTAGGTGCAATAATACCCATTTAAATTTGTTCNCACCTAAAAAGACTTGGGCATGTTGTATAAAAAATGATATTAATCTCTTAGAATTAAGTCAAAAAATGACACTCAATAGGACAGCAGAAAAATGATTAATGTAGCCGATCCCACTTAATGGGATAAAGGCTTGCTGTTGTTGTTTTTCCACCATATGCATGCTTTTACAAACTACCTAACTAGGTGCAATAATACCTATTTAAATTTGTTCATTAACAAAATTATAATTATTAAAAAAAATTAAAACAAATTTACTATTCTGACAACTATTAAGCATGTGTCATTCGATTATTCTCCCACCGCCTGCGAGAAGTCTAAAGCAAGGTTATCTCCACGTCTCCTTCCATTCAACCGCATTAGAGCATCAAGTGAGAGAAGCAGAGAAAGAGGAGAAAAAAAGGACGAGGAGGAAGGAGAGGAAGAGGAGAAAAAGGAGAAGCGTGAGCTTACGTTCACATTAAAGGTTTAAGCGGCTCCATAGAATGTCACGAATCGTATAAGAGGGAGGAAGGGAGAAGACGAATGATCAAAGGGCTTGCACAAGCCTTCCTCGAGTGGCTTGAGTGGCTTGTACAAGCCTTCCTTGAGCATCCCTTTCCTGGACGAAGGAGAAGGAGGATCACGGTTTTTTGTGCCCTAATCAAGCCATGGTTTTTTTTTGCATTTAGAAGAGCTCGATTGAGCTCTATAAGCTCAACGTTTAGGAAGCGGCTCAAGCAAAGGCTTTGTTCGTCAACTAAAGGAGAGCATGAATGAGCACTGGAGTCGGATGACAGCTAAAGAACTTGGAAGTTTTGTGGATTTAGATCACATGTATCGAATAACAAGCCAGATGCATTCCTCCACTTCAACCAACCAACTTGAATTCTACTAATAACATCCCCATCTATATCACCATCACTTTGAATAGTAGACCTGAGATGTCTAGAATGATTGCACCTTTTAATGATTTTATCACCACAGTTACAAATTTGCCACTAGAGCTACTACTACTAAAATTGCATTCTATGTATTCAGTTTTATATATACTCACACGAAGGCCTTTGAACTCCAATGTAGACCTCCATAATTCAAGTTTTCCTGAACTATTTCTTTAGTCTTATCCACAAGAAGAATATCATCAGCGAGAAGCATACACAAAGGTACATCCTCATGCAAATATCCGGTAAGATCTAAAAATGATTACCTTGTCAGTCAAATTGCTAAAATTTTCATGACATCTTTGTATTAATGCTCAGTAAAAAAAGTTGTTCATAAATCTACTTTTCTTCCAGCTTGAGGGCCGATGATATTATTAAATGGAGAAAGATAGATGATGTGCAGAGTAATGTCTATGTACCCTTTCTCTGGTAATGATTAAAAAACATTTAAATAGGCTAGAAATATAAATTTTCCTATTTATTCATTGTACAAGCTTATTAGCAGTGATATAAATCCATACTTGCTATGTTTATACAACTTAATCCCACCAGCTGATAAAACACATTTGTGTGGTACTTACATTCTAAAACTTAATTGCTTTCCTAGGGTTGTAACAAGAGTGAGATCCAGACTAAAGGTAAAAAACATGGAAGGGAAGACTTTCTAACCATCTATGTAATTTCTTTGGTAAATGAAGAAAGGGAATTTTACATACATACGACTGTTTATTGATGTGTGTAAATCCCTATAAAAAATGACAATTATCAATTGCTTAGACGTATATGAATGACCCCTAAGTTATGGAAAAAATGCCTTCAATTAAAGTTTTGCATGATCCAATTTGAGCAACCAGAGATAAGACCAAGTTCCGCGAAAGTAAAAAAAAGGTATATTTCCAACAATTAATACTTGCCAGTATATCTGCCCAGAAAGCCAATGCTGATTTATTCAGGTGTACAAAGGCCAGAGAGACCACAATTTCTTGAACAACGAAGTAAAATATAGCTAGGAATCATTAATATAAAAAAGGGGAAATTGCATACATACAATTCTTATGCATTTATATATTTTACACCTAAAATTTCATATTTACATTGATAGTGTCATAAACCTATGTATGAAAAGGTGTATTTCAAAAATAATAAGTAAGCAATAGTAACATTTTTTATGTGATATTAGAGATTTGAGTGTACAGGAATGTAAATATAAAGTTCAGGCGTTAGATATACAAATTCATAAGAATTGTGTGGAATGTATGTAAATGGCCTAAAAAATATTGATGTAGTAAAATTAGAACCAAATAGATATTTCCTTTCCCTTACTTCAGTAAAATAACAAGAAATAATATCTTTATGAAAGGTTTATCACATTATCGAATTAGTGTTATGTTTTAACAACAGTAGAAAATAACCTCTACGTTTGACTTCATCTTGAGGATCTTCTTCGCAACAGCTCCCGCAGCAACCCTACCAATTGTTTCTCTAGCTGATGATCTGCCGCCACCCTGCATTTTAATTTTCACAATGATAGAATATATAACACCAAGGAAATCCAATGGTATATGCTTTGCAATCTAAAAATTACAGAAAATATGTATGCTTCTTAATGTTATATTTAAAACCATAAACCGAAAATACCTGAATTGATCTTATGCCATATTTAAAATCATATGTGGCATCTGCATGAGAAGGCCTGTATGCTATTGACATTTCACTATAGTCCTGCAAATGTTAATATAGAAGTCCTTTAGGAAATTAAAATTCAAAAGGCTAATTAATATCTAATGCATATATAAAATAGAAAATGGGCATTTAAATATATACTACCCAAACACATAAATATTACATTTTACATGTATACAGCCCCAACCTTTCATATCATATCAAAAAAACCACCATTTTAACTTTTTTTTAAAAAAAGTGAAAACCCCATTTTCATACACAGATAAGATGGCATAAATGTAAAAATTGAAGTTTAAGTGTTAAATTTGTAAATTCATAGAAATTGAGTGGTATGTATGTAAATCTTCCAAAATAAACTGGCTTGAAATCAGAAAGTAAATAATGAAATAAAGAGAATAAGACAACAACTAAATCCTTGCATTTATGCCAATTAGGTTTATTGGTTTTTGAAACCCAAGGAGCGGTTCACCTTTCTTGGTTTTAGTTACCACGGAACCAACCAAAAATCAACCGTTAATTGTATATTTACCTAATATTCACATAAGATGATGATGGACAAATGAATAGTGGATTAAACTTCATTGTGAATGCTTACATGACTTCTTTGATCTGTATTAGGAACGAAAACAAGGATTGGAGTTCCAGTAGTCATTCCTGCACAATCGTATCACAACAGACCAAACTATAAAACTCTTGAAGTGAAAAATTTTGTTATTCGCATAGATTTAAAAGGAAAAAAGCTACGAGATACAACCTTCAGAAATTCCAGAAAAAATTTTGCATGTATCTGTTTCCTTCCTTGGAGTAGTTATTCGACTCTGACCTGGCCTCCTTTATAAAGAAATCAACAATTTAGTGTGAAATTCTCAAAGAAAGGGAGGAAGATAATACACAAGGCTTTTACAAAAATGTAAAAGTTGGGCCAGAACCAGCTTTATATTTTTGGGTGGGCAAGATTACCAAATNCCCAACATGCAACAGGCATAATACTTGGTTCTCATCTTTGTGTTGGGATATTGTTTTGATACCATACATAACAATCCAAACTTTCAACTAAAAAGATATTGCTCATATTGATCTAATGACCTCATATTTTTGTCTATTTTATATAATTTTCCATAAGGGAACATCTCAGGAGTGATCCTATATGAGCAAATTTAAATTTGAAATTATAAATAAAATTTTCATCTGTTATACTAGAAGCCNTCATCAAACAAAAAGATTTTCAAAGATGGCTCCCACGGGTTTAAGAGATAGCTCCCAACATGCAACATGCATAATACTTGGTTCTCATCTTTGTGTTGGGATATTGTTTTGATACCATATATAACAATCCAAACTTTCAACTAAAAAGATGTTGCTCATATTGATCTAATGACCTCATATTTTTGTCTATTTTATATAATTTTCCATAAGGGCACATCTGAGGAGTGATCCTATATGAGCAAATTTAAATTTGAAATTATAAATAAAATTTTCATCTGTTATACTAGAAGCCNCTTGCATATCAGCTTCACAGAGGGGTACTCTAGGTGGGCAACCACTGATTATACATCCAACACCTCCGCCATGAGACTCACCACAAGTTGCAACTTTGAACAAATTTCCAAAGACGTTTCCAATGGCTTTCACCTCTACAATTTCAAAATTAATGAATTCAGAATACTTGCAATAACAACGCATCCTTTATGCCACTTGAAAATAATCATGTAGCATAAGAAACATATATTACCAACGAAAAATGGCAAGCTAGTATCTGCAAGAAATAATTAGGACAAAAAAGGAATACGATTAAAACTACTGTATTTTAGATGTCTCAAGCCTCTTACACCTTCAAGCAGGAAATTGGTGGGAAAAGGTTACTTTATTGCATTTAAGTCCAGTAGTACAGCTGAAATAAGATGGCCATTGTTGATCCACTACACAGGTGGAGATACGGGAAAAGAAAAGAGAGAAATACGCAGGTATCATAAAAGCAGTACACCATTCTATATTACAAGAAATGTTATCGTTAAATTCCAAAAACTTCACTTTTTGTCTTTTATATGCAAGTTTTACTACTCGGGAAGCTCTATGCTGATATGGGAATTGCTCGGGCACGCTTGAAATGTTTACAAGTATAATATNGAATTGCTTAGACGTATATGAATGACCCCTAAGTTATGGAAAAAATGCCTTATATTAAAGTTTTGCATGATGCAATTTGAGCAACCAGAGATAAGACCAAGTTCCGCGAAAGTAAAAAAAAGGTATATTTCCAACAATTAATACNTACACGATTTTGGCTTAAATTGACTCCCCCGCCGGCAAACTCGTCCGAACGACCCCGGATGACGAAACAGACCGCACAGATGCGTCCAGGATGTTGACTTTAGCTAGGAATGACACCCATATTGCTATAGTTTTGCACGCGAGCGGCTAACACGAAAATTGATGCACGATAGCGGGGCGCGGGCTCGAACTCAACCCAGGTTCAACTCAGGTTCGATTTGGGCTGAACTCGGGCTGAACAAAGGTTAAACAATTTTGAATTTTAAATTTTTGAATTTCAAATTCGTCATTTA
>JXCR01041140.1:129185-159454 GCA_002079205.1 Phalaenopsis hybrid cultivar
TTCCACCATATGCATGCTTTTACAAACTACCTAACTAGGTGCAATAATACCCATTTAAATTTGTTCATTAACAAAATTATAATTACTAAAAAAAAAATTAAAACAAATTTACTATTCTGACAACTATTAAGCATGTGTCGTTCGATTATTCTCCCACCGCCTGCGAGAGGTCTAAAGCAAGGTTATCTCCACGTCTCCTCTCACTCAACCGCATTAGAGCATCAAGTGAGAGAAGCGGAGAAAGAGGAGAAAAAAAGGAAGAGGAGGAAGGGGACGAAGAGAAGAAAAAAGGAAAAGCATGAGCTTAAGTTCACATTAATGGTTTAAGCGGCTCCATAGAATGTCACGAGTCATATAAGAGGGAGGAAGGGAGAAGACGAACGATCAAAGGGCTTGCACAAGCCTTCCTCGAGTGGCTTGAGTGGCTTGTACAAGCCTCCCTCGAGCATCCCTTTCCTGGACGAAGGAGAAGGAGGATCACGGTTTTTTGTGGCCTAATCAAGCCAGAGAGAAGGAAGGGCTTGTATGGTTTTTTTTTGCATTTAGAAGAGCTCGATTGAGCTCTGTAAGCTCAACGTTTAGGAAGCAGCTCAAGCAAAGGCTTTGTTCGTCAACTAAAGGAGAGCATGAATGAGCACTGGAGTCGGCTGACAGTTAAAGAACTTAGAAGTTTTGTGGATTTAGATAACATTTGTATCGAATAACAAGTCAGATGCATTCCTCCACTTCAACCAACCAACTTGAATTTTACTAATAACATTCCCATCTATATCACCATCACTTTGAATAGTAGACCCGAGATATCTAGAACAATTGCACCTTTTCATGATTTTATCACCCACAGTTACAAATTTGCCACTAGAACTACTACTACTAAAATTGCATTCTATGTATTCAGTTTTATATATACTCACACAAAGGCCTTTGAACTCCAATGTAGACCTCGATAATTCAAGTTTTCATGAACTCTTTATTTAGTCTTATCCACAAGAAGAATATCATCAGCGAGAAGCATACACAAAGGTATATCCTCATGCAAATGTCCGGTAAGATCTAAAAATGATTACCTTGTCATTCAAATTGCTAAAATTTTTGTGACATCTTTGTATTAATGCTCAGTAAAAAAAAGTTGTTCATAAATCTACTTTTCATCCAGCTTGAGGGCCGATGATATTCTTAAATGGAGAAAGATAGATGATGTGCAGAGTAATGTCTATGTACCCTTTCTCTGGTAATGATTAAAAAACATTTAAATAGGCTAGAAATATAAATTTTCATATTTATTCATTCTACAAGCTTATTAGCAGTGATATAAATCCATACTTGCTATGTTTATACAACTTAATCCCACCAGCTGATAAAACACATTTGTGTGGTACTTACATTCTAAAAGTTAATTGCTTTCCTAGGGTTGTAACAAGAGTGAGATCCAGACTAAAGGTAAAAAACATGGAAGGGAAGACTTTCTAAACATCTATGTAATTTCTTTGGTAAATGAAGAAAGGGAATTTTACATACATACGACTGTTTATTGATGTGTGTAAATCCCTATAAAAAATGACAATTATCAATTGCTTAGACGTATATGAATGACCCCTAAGTTATGGAAAAAATGCCTTAAATTAAAGTTTTGCATGATCCAAACCCTAAACCAGAGATAAGACCAAGTTCCGTGAAAGTAAAAAAAAGGTATATTTCCAACAATTAATACTTGCCAGTATAACTGCCCAGAAAGCCAATGCTGATTTATTCAGGTGTACAAAGGCGAGAGAGACCACAATTTCTTGAACAACGAAGTAAAATATAGCTAGGAATCATAATATAAAAAAGGGGAAATTGCATACATACAATTCTTATGCATTTATATATTTTACACCTAAAATTTAATATTTACACTGATAGTGTCATAAACCTATGTATGAAAAGGTGTATTTCAATAATAATAAGTAAGCAATAGTAACATTTTTTATGTGATATTAGAGATTTGAGTGTACAGGAATGTAAATATAAAGTTCAGGTGTTAGATATACAAATTCATAAGAATTGTGTGGAATGTATGTAAATGGCCTAAAAAATATTGATGTAGTAAAATTAGAACCAAATAGAGATTTCCTTTCCCTTACTTCAGTAAAATAACAAGAAATAATATCGTCATGAAAGGTTTATCACATTATCGAATTAGTGCTATGTTTTAACAAAAGTAGAAAATAACCTCTACGTTTGATTTCATCTTGAGGATCTTCTTCGCAACAGCTCCTGCAGCAACCCTACCAATTGTTTCTCTAGCTGATGATCTGCCGCCACCCTGCATTTTAATTTTCACAATGATAGAACATATAACACCAAGGAAATCCAATGGTTTATGCTTTGCAATCTAAAATTTACAGAAAATATGTATGCTTCTTAATGCTATATTTAAAATCATAAACCAAAAATACCTGAATTGATCTTATGCCATATTTAAAATCATATGTGGCATCTGCATGAGAAGGCCTGTATGCTATTGACATTTCACTATAGTCCTGCAAATGTTAATATAGAGTAGTCCTTTAGGAAATTAAAATTCAAAAGGCTAACTAATATCTAATGCATATATAAAATAGAAAATGGGCATTTACATGTATACTACCCAAACACATAAATATTACTTTTTACAAGTATACAGCCCCAACCTTTCATATCATATAAAAAAATACCACCATTTTAACTTTTTTTAAAAAAGTGAAAAACCCATTTTCATACATAGATAAGCATAAATGTAAAAATTGAAGTTTAAGTGTTAAATATGTAAATACATAAAAATTGAGTGGTATGTATGTAAATCTTCCAAAATAAAATAGCTTGAAATAAAAAAGTAAATAAATAAATAAAGAAAATAAGACAACAATTAGATTCTTTCATTTATGCCAATCAGGTTTGTTTGTTTTTGAAACCCATGGACTGATTCACCTTTCTTGGTTTTAGATACCCCGGAACCAACCAAAAAACTATCCTTAATTGTATATTTACCTAAAATTCACATAAGATGATAATTGAGAAATGAATAGTGGATTAAACTTTATTGTGAATGCTTACATGACTTCTTTGATCTGTATTTGGAACAAAAACAAGGATTGGAGTTCCAGTAGTCATTCCTGCACAATCGTATCACATCAGACCAAACTATTAAACTCTTGAAGCGAAAGATTTTGTTATTTGCAAAGATTTAAAAGGAAAAAAGCTACGAGATACAACCTTCAGAAATTCCAGAAAAAATTTTGCATGTATCTGTTTCCTTCCTTGGAGTAGTTATTCGGCTTTGACCTGGCCTCCTTTATAAAGAACTCAACAATTTTGTGTGAAATTCTCAAAGAAAGAGAGGAAGATAATAGAGAAGGCTTTTACAAAAATGTAAAAGTTGGGCCAGAACCAGCTTTATATTTTTGGGTGGGCAAGATTACCAAATATATATATATTTATATAAGTCTTGGGCAAAAAGATATCTTGAGGTTATATAGAGAAATCTCAAATTCTACATTGGCCAATTGCCCACCCTGAACATAAATCTAATTCCACACTTGTGTAAAAGAGCAATATTTACCTTCTATCAAGCTCTGATTGCATATCAGCTTCACAGAGGGGTACTCTAGGTGGGCAACCACTGATTATACATCCAACACCTCCGCCATGAGACTCACCACAAGTTGCAACTTTGAAGAAATTTCCAAAGACGTTTCCAATGGCTTTCACCTCTACAATTTCAAAAAGAATGAATTCAGAATACTTGCAAAAACAACGCATCCTTTATGCCACTTGAAAATAATCATGTAGCATAAGAAACATAAATTACCTACGAAAAATGGCAAGTTAATATCTGCAGGAAATAATTAGGACAAAATAAGAATACGATTAAAACTACTGTAATTTAGATGTCTCAAGCCCCTTACACCTTCAAGCAGGAAATTGGTGGGAAAAGTTTACTCTATTGCATTTAAGTCCAGTAGTACAGCTGAAATAAGATGGCCATTGTTGATCCACTACACAGGTGGAGATAAGGGAAAAGAAAAGAGAGAAATATACAGGTATCATAAAAGCAGTACACCATTCTATATTACAAGAAATGTGATCGTTAAATTCCAAAAACTTCACTTTTTGTCTTTTATATGCAAGTGTTACTACTCGGGAAGCTCTATGCTGATATGGGAATTGCTCGGGCACGCTTGAAATGTTTACAAGTATAATATTTTTTCTCCAATATGCAACCTTGAAAGCTGAGAATAGTCCTTGTTTTAGAATCTTCCCATATGTGGATTTGCAAGATTGAATGATATTTCTCATTTTTACACATTATATACAATGGGCATTTACATACATATCTTTTCATGCATGAGCAAGGTAGTACGTATGTAAAAATCAAAGTTTAGGTGTTACATATGTAATAATACTAGGAATACAGTGGTATCTATGTAAATCGTTCCATATATTGCTACACCAAACGATTCCTCTTTCATATCTTCATTTTCTAGGATTTAATTGCACTTACACCCTTACAAATTTTCATTTTGGAATTGTTTTCGCATGAATATATAGCTTCAAGCTTTCCTCAGCCTTCTCATTTT
The DNA here is from genome assembly GCA_002079205.1 of Phalaenopsis hybrid cultivar. NCBI lineage: Eukaryota > Viridiplantae > Streptophyta > Magnoliopsida > Asparagales > Orchidaceae > Phalaenopsis > Phalaenopsis hybrid cultivar. The sequence continues at coordinate 133,784 of JXCR01041140.1, forward strand.
TAAGTTATTGGCCAAAAGACGAAGGAGATAAAAGTTGAGTTCATTATGAATCGGATATTATCCTATAAAGAAAATCAATTCCTTTTCTTAATCGGCAGCCAAAGCAAGAAGCAGGTTCTGTCCTGCAATCCTACAACATCTCGTAATCGCTGAAAAGAAATCTTACCGATGCAAGAAAAAATTTATCAATCAGATATAAAAGGAAATCAAATCATCAACCCAAAAAGATGCATATAATTGATTACAGAAACTCATTCTGCACACAGAAGACGCAAAGGTGGTGAAAATCGAATTCGTAGAAGAAGTTGGGGGAAAGAAAGACCTAGCCGTCGAGACGGATGAGGCTGACTCCGGATACAGATTTGGACCGCGGATGAAGCTGATAAACGCCGCAGATCCGAAGCACTGAAGCCGAGGCCAACGCCGCCATCGGATCTGCTTCCCTTGAGAAAGGGCTGGCAAGCCATTGAAGCCCCTGCCGTTGCCATTGAGCGAGAGAGAATGAGAGATGTGAGCAAAATGCTAAAGGTTGGGTATCAAAATAGAGGAATTGGTGGGGAATTTGAAGCAGCTCCTTCACCTCACCAACCCTCGTAGTAGTTGAGGACTACGATTGGTGGCTTCGGTGGAGTTGGGTTGGTGTAAGAATTTTATTATTATTATTATTTAATTTTTTGAATTTCTTAGTTGAGAAATAATTTGATTAATTAACAAAAAAAACTATGGATTTAAATTTATGTGATTAATTTTGGTGAGATTAAAAATGCTGATTTATATTTAAATTTTAAGAATAATATTTATAAAGCATTCAATCAAGATTATTTTCTTTTTATATAATAATAATGATTGTAAATAAATAAATTTATTGTCTTTTTAATTATAGAACTAAATTTTCAAGCAATCAAATGAGGCCTTCATGGATTTGTTTTTAATTATTGTGAGATATTTGGTAAAACAAATCAGTAAAATTAATTTGAGCAATCATAAGAAAAAAAAATTAGTATTTATAAATTGATTGCATGTGTAAATATAAATTGAAAAAATAAAATAATATGAGCAANAAGATATTTGGTAAAACAAATCAGTAAAATTAATATGAGCAATCATAAGAAAAAAAAAATTAGTATTTATAAATTGATTGCATGTGTAAATATAAATTGAAAAAATAAAATAATATGAGCAATGATATGCAAAAGTGAAAATAAAAATTAATGAAATTAGTCAAAATATATCATTTTTTTATTGTTGATCTATCTAAAAATTTTAAGGGAATATGTAACTATGTTAAAGAAATGATCTCTTCAATGATCATCTCCATTTAATATTTACATTAATATGAATTACACATTTTCTCAAAATATATGCTTTAGAGGACCCTTTAAAATTGATGTCCTTTAATTATTAGTAAATAGACTAATAATTAAACTTATATGCATCAATTGTAATTGAAATATATAAAAATATTATATTCAAACAGTCTTTGAATCATGTTTAAGAATGTCATCCAACAATTATTGAGAATATTGCTATTCATTATTGCTCATATTTAANATATGAGCAATGATATGCAAAAGTGAAAATAAAAATTAATGAAATTAGTCAAAATATATCATTTTTTTATTGTTGATCTATCTAAAAATTTTAAGGGAATATGTAACTATGTTAAAGAAATGATCTCTTCAATGATCATCTCCATTTAATATTTACATTAATATGAATTACACATTTTCTCAAAATATATGCTTTAGAGGACCCTTTAAAATTGATGTCCTTTAATTATTAGTAAATAGACTAATAATTAAACATATATGCATCAATTGTAATTGAAATATATAAAAATATTGTATTCAAACACCCTTTGAATCATGTTTAAGAATGTCATCCAACAATTATTGAGAATATTGCTATTCATTATTGCTCATATTTAATAGCGACTTACGTAATTTGTTCAATTCTATGATATAGAAACCTTAAACTTTTTTTTGTATTTAATTATTTTATATTTTATAATTGTAATTAAGTATTAACGAAATAAAGTTAACTATTTGNTGTATTTAATTATTTTATATTTTATAATTGTAATTAAGTATTAACGAAATAAAGTTAACTATTTGNAGAGAGATGTGAGCAAAATGCTAAAGGTTGGGGATCAAAATAGAGGAATTGGTGGGGAATTTGAAGCAGCTCCTTCACCCACCAACCCTCGTAGTAGTTGAGGACTACGATTGGTGGCTTCGGTACAGTTGGGTTGGTGTAATAATTTTATTATCGTTATCATTATTATTATTATTTAATTTTTTGAATTTCTTAGTTGAGGAATAATTTGATTAATTAACAAAAAAAGCTATGTATTTAAATTTATGTGATTAATTTTGGTGAGATTAGAAATGCTGATTTATTTTAAATTTTAAGAATAATATTTATAAAGCATTCAATCAATATTATTTTATTTTTATATAATAATAATGATTGTAAATAAATAAATTTATTGTCTTGTTATTATAGAACTAAATGATCTCTTCAATGATCATCTCCATTTAATATTTACATTATTAGTAAATAGACTAATAATTAAACATATATGCATCAATTGTAATTGAAGAAAATAAAAATATTGTATTCAAACACCCTTTGAATCATGTTTAAGAATGTCTTCCAACAATTATTGAGAATATTGCTATTCATTATTGCTCATATTTAATAGCGGCTTATGTAATTTGTTCAATTCTATGATATAGAAACCTTAAAACTTTTTTTGTATTTAATTAATTTATATTTTATAATTGTAATTAAGTATTAACAAAATAAAGTTAACTATTTGTTTCTTAGGTCCATCAATCATAGTTATTTTTATCACACAAAGCAGTCATTACTCAGCCACTTGAAACTATTTTGTGTTTCAAGTGTATAATGAATAAGATAACATGAATTATACAATAAATGAGTAGAGATTAATCATTGACACCCTCTTTTAGATGATACAGACACGTGTATAAAAATTCATGTCAACATGAAATTTATCAGCTTGTATCTGATCTACCGTAATATAGATATTTAAATACTAAGTTTATTTTACATGCTAAACCTAATTGTCAGTAATAGCCTAACCTCTCAACCATCATTGGTTTGAAATCTCAACCATTGAGATATTGTTTGTATGGGCTCAATGGCCATATGGTTTTATTCTTTTGATATTAATTTTTAGAAGATTGCTCATCCCAATGGTGCTGTTGTATGCTTAATATTAATATTTCTAGTAAAATTTTAACAATTACACCAAAATATGCGTCAACATTTAAAATTTTAGCTGATTAAACATCAGGGGTATTACAATCTTGCTCACTTAATTTAATGACTTTCACGTTAGTATGTTTACAAATAATTCAAAATCATCCATCAAACAAAAAGATTTTCAAAGATGGCTCCCACGGGTTTAAGAGATAGCTCCCAACATGCAACATGCATAATACTTGGTTCTCATCTTTGTGTTGGGATATTGTTTTGATATCATATATAACAATCCAAACTTTCAACTAAAAAGATATTGCTCATATTGATCTAATGACCTCATATATTTGTCTATTTTATATAATTTTCCATAAGGGAACATCTGAGGAGTGATCTTATATGAGCAAATTTAAATTTGAAATTATTAATAAAATTTTCATCCGTTATACTAGAAGCCATCTAGATATTTAAGTTCAACATCTTTATACTTGAGATGTTTCAAAAAGTGTTAGACCACAAAATTGCTTGCGAGTGTAAGAAGTTTGGCCTAAAGAACATAAAATAATAATATAATAAAAGAAGCAAACAACCATCTACAAAAACTGAATTTCTTATTGATTCTGCAAATATGCCTACCCACTTTCAAATCAATGCTTACATAAGCAGATTTAGAATATCTAAACCTTTTTTAGAAGATCTAAGAGAAGATGCCATCATAAGGTAGAACAAGTGACTTAAATAGTTCTTTTTTTATTATGTCAAAGGAATTTTTATGGCACTAAGTTTTATAAGATAAATTACACACATGAGAGGTCGATAAACATACACCATTTAATTGGTGGAAGATGTGTTGCAAATTAGGATGGCTTGCATTGAAAGAGATTCATCAAAGTTACAATGATTAGATGAAATAGTGATTATAAAGCCATATTAAGGTGTTCAATAGAACTTAGGTGTTACAAGGTGGGTTTTTGGTGTTATGATGCCTTTGGACGGTGTTGAGTAGCATAATTATTATTCTAAGACTTAAAGAAGTATTAAGTTCCATCAAATCATAAATACATAAGTAATAGAGGATAAAATTTAGAGATATTTGTTTCTACCAAAAATCAATGGATTCCTCATAGAACGGGTAAATAAGTCTTTCAAATAAGAGGTCTCTCATATCTTATGAGAGTTTAATAAAAATAGTCCAAGCTATATGAAAGCTAACACAAATCAGTCATGAAGTCAAATTTCAGATACGGTTTGCATTTTCTTTCTCATTTTGAAACCCTATAATACTTTATAGAATTTTGAAATGAAGAGTCATTTCATCTTCCATTGGTTGCACTTACACCCTTACATATTTTTCTTTTTCAATTTATCTTAGCATGAATGTAGAATTTCAAGATCTCTTTTGGGTTTATCATTTTATAAATTTATTGGCAAAAAGACGAGGGAGAGAAAAGTAATGTTCAATAGAAATCATATAGTATTTCTTTAGAACCTTCACACATGTGGATTTGCGTGATTTAATGATATTCCTCCTATTTACATGTTATACATTACTACACCAAACCACTTTTAAGACTTCATTTTATAAAATTTGATTGCCATTACACCCTCACATATCATCCATTTTAGATTTGTTTCCTCATAAATGTAGAATTTCAGGGTCCCCTCGATGTTCTCATTTTATAAATCCACTGTCAAGAAGACAAGAAAGAGAGAAAACTTATCTTCATTAGAAATCATGTAATATTTCTTTAGAATCTTAACTCATGTGAATTTGCATCATTCAATGATATTCCTCATATTTACATGCTATATATTACGACACCAAATGGTTACATCATTACATCTTCATTTTACAGGTTAGATTGCACTTACCCACTTATTTATTTTCCTTTCTGAAATTATTTTCACATGAAGGTAAGTGTTTTAAGGTCTCCTCGAGTTTCTTATTTTATAAATTTATTGGCAAAAAGACAAAAGAGGAAGAGGAAAGCCATTTTCTTTAGTAATTAGATAGTCTTTAGAACCTTCACATATGAGGATTTGCATGATTTAATCATATTGCTCATGTTTATATTTTATAGGATTTGACTGCACTTGAGCCCTTACAACTTTTTCTTTTTGAAATTATTTTCTCATTAATTTAGAATTTCAAGGTCTCCTCAAGGTTCTCATTTTATTGATTTTTCTGCCAACAAAAAACAAGAGGGAGAGAAGGCTTATTCATTAGGAAGCTAAAAAACATTAAAGCAGCTGAATTCGAACGAATATCACACAGTTAGCGATGCGCATTGCTTATACATTAAAATGGACCATGAGAGCACATCATAAAACAAACAGTTAAAAACTTTATAATATATTAACAGAATAAATACAAAATGTGTAAATTTCTCTAAAATTTATAACATTCAGATCATTGTATTATAAATCAAATCTTACCTGTCTGTGATTTTCTTTGCTTTAGCTGCTTTCATAGCAGATCCAGCTGATCGCCCGTTGAAGGTTTGGAAATCAAACAAGCCAAGCATTCTATTAATCAGAAACAAATTTCATACAAACAAGCATCACACTTGAGAACTGAAATAGGCAAATTTACATATTTCACCACTGAGTGGATTATTTTAAGTAGATTTCACCCAGATAAAGGCTAAACTTTCAGCGTCAAGTCTCATGTGGCTGCTGATCACTTCTTTCTGCCCTCGAGTTCTGCTCGTCCTCGCTCCGGTTGCTAACCTTTATTTCCAACAGCCGCTCGACCTGCTGCCGGCAAATGGGGCATCGATTGGTCTGGTAACGAAGAACCTTGGCACATCCGCTGCACATGCACTGTATTGGAGAAAGAAAAGTAATTGACATATCGGCAACGAACCGTAACTCGATTTGACTCGGTTTGATTAAACTCCTGATTTAGGTTCTACTCATTTCAATCCTGGTGCATAATATTTCAGAACCTTAGTAGATTTAGGTCATATGATTATTTAGATTTTCAACACTTCATTATAAATGGATTCATTTGCATACATGCCATACCACTCAAATCTTATGTATTTACATATCTAACATCTAAGCATCTTACATAAAAAATATTACAAATAAAGCATTATCGCTACATTTTAAAAATGAGAGATATACCCTTTCATGCATAGGTTTATAACACTAAAGTGTTATAAGTGTAAATATCAAATTTTGAGTGTTAGTTATGTAAATAATAAGAATTGTGTGTTGTATGAAAATTTTCCTTTTTATCAACAAGCTGGTCAGTTGGCTGTATCAGCCAAGCCATGTATACGGGAACAATTTACTTCATCAGTAGCATGAATAGTTGTAAGTGATGATCTATAATCACAGATTGAGATGAAAGATACATGTTAGGCCTTTTGGGTGTTTTCTATCTGATTTTATCCATTTCAATTATCATATCAATAAGATTGTCGGATACATACATGGAAGGCAAATCAACCTAAGAATCGCTTGGAACTACGTTTTTCCACTCGAAAGAATATAGTCATGGAAATGACACGAAAGAGTACAGCTAGGATATGATATTTAAGTTTCCACTCAGAATGAAATAGCTATATGTACTACAACCAACATGCTAAACACTCAATTTTGCAAACTAAAAATGTTACGCGGGTAACAACAGAAAATTCAATCAAACTCTCCTCGCTTTAAAAAGCACGCCACAATTCAAAATTTTCAAAACCAAAACAAATGACATGTAGGAGTGCTGTCGAGCGAGTCACAAGTATGAACCACTATATTACAAATATCTAAGCTAACAAACTTGAATTGAATAAATTTTTAAAATAAATTAAAACATATGCAAATCATAGATCTGATCGTTGCAAGCAAGCAATATTGACAAGGTCTGATAGAAAATCTCAACCGAATCAGCTCATTTTAGAAATAAAGCTCTTAAAATTTTAAATGTAAATTTAAAATGTTAAGATCTTCATCATCAAAAACTCATTCATCGTCATCATTACTTTGTCGAAGATGATAAATTTAAAATTAATCCAAATTCATGAAGAGGCAATGTCATGTTAGGCAAACAAGAAATGTCATGTTAGGCAAACAAGAAATGTCATGTCAGATGAATTTCTATAATCAATTTCAAATGATCTCACGCCGATAAATACATGACTCGTATCTTCTATCCGCATGGTTGTCGTTAAGTGAAATTATGACCAAAAGATTTTATTTTAATTTGGGTCTCAACCATCCACTAGCCTCTAGGATAGCCACTAAGTAGATCTTAAGTCTATATCTTATGCTCTACTGAAGAGAAATACACAACTCTTCAGACTGAAGACAAATTTTCTCACAACAAATTGTTTGTCTTTAATGTGGAGGAAACTGAGCTTTTCTAGTTCTGAAAAACTTGACTCATTCAAAACCGCACTAGATGCATGTTGCCACCAAATAAAACTATTAAATTACGATCACAATTCTAGCTCGTATATTGACCAATAGCTTTGCCTCTTGAGACGTGAAAATTTGGGTGCATTGGATAAGTCATAAAACCCTTTAAAAACTTAAGTTGACTTAAATTTATTCCCTTAAACAAACAGTTACCAAAAATCTACAAAGATCTTTTGGAAGAAACAACCCATAAATGCTAACAAGAATCTTTCAGTCAGGTTGGGTTGATAACCTCCTTTGATTAAGTAAACAAGGATCATGACAACCCAAGAAGAAAAAATCATAAGTCCCTGATCGGAGTAGTCACCATTCCCCCACCATCTGCTCTTAAATTAAGGATGGTAGCTTTTCTAAATATATAACCTAACTACTACTACCATATGTTGAATTCGAACCTTCAACGCTCTATCAGGAGCAACACTTAATCATTAGGGTTGTACTTATGAACAGCCTCAAACAAGATCAAAAAATCCTTGCAAAATAATAACAAAATCTCTAGGTAGTGTCTTATCTAAAATTTAATGTCTCTGGATAATTTGACCCAAAACCACACAAAATTCTCACGTGAGTCTAGGGCATAAATTTTTTAAGCCCACAAATAAATAGAGTCTAGAGTTTTGCTTGAAGATTGTCAAGTACTCAAAAGTCAATTCAAATTTTGGCTTAAGATGAACTTGGGATGAAAGCGGGGATCAAAGTTTATTTTGAGTTGTAGATTGAGTGGCTTGAAGTTTTTTTTTTATTTATACATAAATTTATTTAGTAGAATGCAAAATAAAAATTTAGATTGCGCAAGCAGTAGAACATAGCTTGAACTATACTCGATATTTTGGTTGGCACGAAATCAAAGATATCAAATATGCTAGGGATTTTATTTTAGTAATAGTTGTTTTTCCCCTTTTCTTGTGAACTCATGATATATAATGGAAAGAGAGATACTCCACAAATTAGTAAATCTCCCATAAAAATGGATTCAAGTGATCTCTACGTCCGAACCTCCCAACCTCCCAAAAAGCCCTAGCCAGTCATTAATTTGCAAGCCGTTAATTTGTGAATTCTTTATGGCTTTTTCCCCTCCCCCGCTGCTTGATATTTTGTTCCTTCCACCTAGGGTCTCTGGGCATCAATTTCATCAGCTGATAGCCTCATTTTCTCCCAACACCAAATCTTCCTCTTCTCTTTTCTCAATTTTTCTTTGCATTAGCTACAGACCTTAATTCTTGAGTATACTGCAACTATGGTTGTGCCGTAAAATTGGATCTGGCCCGTGAAAATTTACTAGCTAAAGTTAAACTTTTGATTTTATTTTGAATTAATTTATATTAAATTTTTGTTTTTATGCACTGTACAAATAATTTATAATTTATGTTTTTTATAAATTAAATTTTATTTGGTAGCTTCGAGCTGAATCAATCAACATGAGCAAATTATTTCCGACTTCTGAGCCAGATTTGATCAAATCATTTAAGCCAGCTCGTTTTGATTTTGAGCTAACTTGAGATCGATTCAAATTCAATTTCTAGTCGAGTGGGGACCGGCTCAAAATTGAATTGTTCACAGCCCTACAGTAAACTAGCAAGCCAAAGCACAGATCTCAGCCACATTACAAAAACTATGAAATTTGGGAACAAAAGAAATTCAAGATAATAATTACCATATGCCTGCAGGGGAGGACAGTAGTGTCCCTTGGTTCTGAGAGACAAATCACACATTCTTTGCCAGGATCATTCCCATCAAAGTCACCATCAACAGAATTTCCTATTCCATAAATCTCTTGCAGCTCATACCTGGTTCCATCCACCCACAAGATCTGCTTCACCACCCGAACCTGATATTCACTATTCTCCTTCTTTTCAAACACGGCCTGAGTTATCTGAGAGTTTGGAGTAACTGTACCATGACTTCCTTCCAATCCTTGTTTATCAACAGGGCACGCTTCCGCTTTGATTACTAAGGGGAAAACATCTGTTTCTCCCTCCTTTATCAATTCGGCTTCATCAAACATGGAAAGGTCAATTCCAGTACCAGATGACTGATTAAACTTCTGGCCAAGGCCATCCGTAAATGAAACAGTTACTGGAGCAAGCAAGCCATCCTTTGTTGGTATCAAGTTACAGTCAAGACCTTCTTTGGCGAAGAAGAAAACTGAAATGCTGTACATAGAAGAAATTAATCAGATAGCAGTTTGATTGTACATGGAAGGTACAGATTGCCTATCAAATTTGAAAGTAGATTAAAGTAAAAACGAATATGTCCATTTAACAATGCTAACGACCCTCAGAGAGGAAAAAGAAATTACATGATCAAAATGTTCAATCCCATATAAACTTGACCAAAAGGGCATGTCATGGAGTAGAATTGTTTCTACAAGCTCCATAATTACTTAGGTTAATAGAGGAGATCAAATTTGTTTATCTTTCAAAAAGTATTCTTTGTATCAAAGGGACCCCAAATACAAACCGATAAATAAAGCTTTTCATCGCCAGAAGTGTTTGGTTCCAGCATAAATTATCTATGCACATTAATCACTCGTGCATAAGTCAACCAGAAGAATTGCAATGGAGTAAGCAGAAAGAAGATATTTATCCCAGTTTAATTTAGATGGTGCATGTTTCCTTATTCTCTTTTAAGCTTTGCAATTTCTTATATGGCTTACCATATTCTTCAGTTTCCAGAGTTATTTCCCATTGTATTCTGTGAAGGGATTTAATTTAGCCAAGCTAACTCGTTAGCCGGCTCCAGCTCAGCTCGTTAAGTGGCTTTGTGAATTGAGCTCGATGAACTAAAAGCCAAGCTCAAGCCAGCCATGACTTGACTCATTAACATGTGAGTCAGTTCATTTAAAAAAAATATTAAAATAAAATATACTAAAAATATATTAAAATTCAAGACTTTATTTTTAAATTGTTAAATATGCTTCAAAATAATCTTTTATATTTTATGATAGGCGGTTTCTTATTATTATTATTATTATTTTGTTTAATCTCCAAGTAATTGTTTATTTTATTTATCATTTTATTATAACATACCTTAAATTCTCTCTTTCATAATAAACAAGCCAACTCATGAGCTGGCTCAAATTCTAGAAATAAGCCCCTGCTCGAGCTCAAGTTTGATTAATTAATCAAGCTCAAATTCAAATTGAGAGTGGCTTGACCTCGATTCGTTTACACACCTAGTCCCATGTTCACTAGGTGCTACATTTGGGTATATATAGTTTTGACCATTTTTCGCTGACTTTGACGACTGTGATGAACATAGTCAAACAACACAAAAGTTAAATTCTCCAACACATACTTTAAGAATGCAATAGTAGAATGGCATCCATCCAAAAAGAGATCCTACAAAGACTATAATTGTCCTTTGCAAAATGATCAGTATGGCGAGCATTTTTAAGAAAGCAAGTTCCTTCAGGTTAAGTAAATGATATGGCTTTCCAAAGTCTTTTGTTAGTCATGAAAAAACAATCTCTCGGACTAATGGCTTGTTTTAAAACATTTTTATTTGTATTTTATTTTTGTTTATGCTTTATTTTAGAAATATTCAAAACATGTAGAAGTTATTTTGAGTATTTATAAAAATAACCAAACATGTTATAACATATTAAACAGATTTTATTTCAATTAAAAATTAAAAGTTAAAAATTAAAAATAAAAACAAAAAATCAAATGTGATCCCAAAAGGCCAAAAAGTAAATAGGTGTTATGACATGTTTAGTTATTTTTAGTTCATATCAAATCTACTTTAACTATCATAACTGATGAATTCTGCCCCATCATTAACTTACCCCTCTGTATTACCCAAATTGCATAACCATGGTCTTTTAGCTGTTCGATACCATAACTAAACAGGACTTTCAGCTGTAACGGGCCATGCTATTAATGTACATTTCATCATACTGCCAACATGAGAAACCATGTTAGCCCCATTTATATGTTCGAATTCAGAACTATATAAAACCAAGTAACAGCAAGCTAAACCAGCAAAAGAGCACATCGAATCTACTGAGGGCCTTAGCACACTTTAATAAACACAATAAATTATAAAGTAAACCTAAATACAGTTATAGCACAGGAAAGAGGCAACTTTACATTTTACAACCATTAAACAAAACAGCAATAGGCTGAAAAACTATGGATCCATTTCGAGTGGCAGCAGATTTTTGAAGAGGTAGGTGTAGAGTTGCTGTAAGAAAATTAAATTATTTGAAAGCTGCTGCGAATATTATGAAAACAGTAAAAAAATAAAAAATCATATAATAAATTTCTTAGAACTATCGCATGCTTAAGAGTTTTGATTCTAAAAAAAAGCTTCACTCCATAAAAATTATGAAAGCAGTAAATAAAAATAAGAAGATTTAAGTACATACCACTTAATTCCAAAGTATTAACGAATTTAACACCTAAACTTTAATTTTTACATAGATGCCACAACCTACTCATAAAAAGGTGTATTTCACTTTTTTAAAGTTAAAATGATGGTATTTTTATGTGATATGAAATATTTGGATGGTATTAATGTAAAAAAATAAAGTTTAGATGTTAGACATGTTAAATAAAAAATGGATGGTAAGTATGTAAATGCCACAAAAAATAACATCCAAACAAAAATGTGGCAGCAGTCTGAATAGCAAAACAGTAATAACTGCCCCAAACAAATCCTAAAAAGTACAAAAGCAATATGACATAAGAAAATGCCTACAAATACACAATTTAAAATAAAAAAGGACATTATCTAGATTATCAATAAAACATTCTAGTACACAATCCCTCAGTAAAAGAAAACTTGGACAATCATTTGGTGAAAGAAGAAAATAAGATCAACTTTTTTGCATTTGCACGTTATAAGAAAACAAAAAACAAGACATATTCTATCATTTTTAGATTCAAGATATTTACAAGTGAGGCGCCACAAAAAAGAGGTATTATAAATTCAAAAACAACAAGTTCTTCTACACACAAAGGGTACCACTTCTGAATTCAGATATCTTAATATCCACTAATTTCTAGACTAATTTGCTAAGTCCTCGACAAACTTATGAAAAATGACATAGCCGTTATGTAACAACAGTTCCAGCGTCCAGAAACCAGCTAACATCTAGTTTGGAGATTTCAGACAGTCACGCTTTCAATTTAGCAGTATCCTCAATGATTTGAAACAAATATGTAGAATCAATTATATAAAAATAATTAAATTATTTTTGCATAGAATAAACATACATCAATTAATCTGGGAATGCATTTTAAACATGCTTAAATTATTTTGACAAGCAATAAACATGAAAACATGGAGCTTATGATGATCCGATCAAACAAGAACTAACGGTTAAGATAAGTCTACATCAATTCATCTAGGCTAAAAGACAAATTTCTCAATAGAATTTAAAGGCGATGACCATGTGGCAGTAGAGGTTGAACTGGCACATAGGCATCTCATAAAATAGCAACATATACAGAATATGTACAAATAAAATAAATAGGGGCTCTAGTTTTGAATGTTGCCATAAATCATACCAATGAAATAAGGACCAACAATATTTAAAAAAAAAAAAGCTCATCAAGCAATGCATCAGTGGTAAAATAAAGTCAATTAGTGTGATTGGTGATGAAGCAAATTAGACCAAGATGTTGTGAAACATTCTGGATCTCCGTCAAAAGATGCTGATAAACAACAATGGTGAGCAGAGGCTTGTATTATTCAAGCTCAACAACGAGTTGTAGCTTTAAGTTATAGTGTGATGAAACATCAACAAGCAAGCACAAAACAATCTCAGCATCATTTTCTAGCATTAGCACATGCTCAAACTCAAACGCCATTTCAGAATGGAGATTGTCTCAAAATAAAATTTGGGCCTTACAAAAGTGCAAAACTATAATGAAGTTCAACAACACTATCAAACTCAGGCTTAGTCAAAAGCGACTGGTCAAAATTCCCAATAACATTACTATGTAGAGGTAGTGGGATTGGTAAAGCTAATGGGATGGATGGAGCTTTCGTGAATAGATGCAGTAGGTGTAAAGTTGGAGTTGATTGTCTCTATTTTGAAATGAGAAAAGTGCTAAAATAGTCCCCGGCTATTTATACGGGGTTATTTTAGTCCTAGAGTCTTCTATAAAAGTACAAATTTAATACTCAAACACTTTTCATATGGCTAAAAAGGTCCCTAAGATGGACTATTTTAGCCCCCATTAAAAAATTTTGGGGACTAATTTGACACTTTTATAAACTTTGGGACTAAAATAGAACTCTAGAAAAAATCAGGGAACCATTTTGACACTTTTCTCATTTTGAAATGTAATAACAACCAGAAGAGATCAGTCAAAGTAACTGGGTTGTCGCATGAATGATGTGAGGTTGCCCAATCATTCACATAATTATGATATCATTTGTAACATAACCATGATTAAGGAGTNGTGTTTTTTAATCATTCACCTTTCCTTTCTTTTGCAAACATTTATGATTAAAATATACTACAATGAGTTTTTTAATCAATGATGTTTTTTGTTTTGTTCCAATCATTTGTTATTCTTTGATTAGATCATTACAGGCTCCGTATGTTTACCTTATTGCATGCCAAAATAGTTTGTAATAAGATCACGTTATGTCTTCTCATGACAGTCTTAAATTTTTTTGGTATGCACTAAGAGCTTTTAGTTTATTTAAATTTTTATCCTTAGGTTGTTATTGAATTGAAAGCATATTTGCATGAATTATTCTCCCTCCCTCCCTCCCTCTCTCTCACACACACACACCCACGCGCGCGCGCACATACACATTGGATTTGTGCAATTTCTTCACTCTCTCTTTCTCTCACTTTCACACGTACACATGCACACACACACATACAAACACATTTGGTTGTGCAATTTCTTCTCTTTATCTCTCTTACGCACACGCACAAACATTTAGTTTGTGCAATTTCATCTTCTTTCGATTGGGCTGTGTACCAATTTCAGAAATTACAAACATAGCTGTCAATCAGTCCACCACATTCAATTTACAACCATTTGGTGTCTTTTTTTTTCTCTTATACAATTATAAGAGAAAAAAAAAGACACCAAATGGTTGTAAATTGAATGTGGTGGACTGATTGACAGCTATGTTTGTAATTTCTGAAATTGGTACACAGCCCAATCAAAAGAAGAAGAAATTGCAAATGATATCTAAGCTCAGTTTGTGATTCAACATCTCTTGATCGCTTCTTTTTGTTTGTGATCTTTCTACCAACTCCTTAATCATGGTTATGTTACAAATGATATCATANAAAGTTTGTTTAATTTTTTGAAACTTTATTTTGCTTTGAAAATAAAATTGCAATCAACACCTACATAATGTGTTAGAGCAAGAGTAAATTGCAATGATAAAACAACAACAATTAAAATGTAGTTGTATATGTGNTTGAAAATTTTGTTTAATTTTTTGAAACTTTATTTTGTTTTGAAAATAAAATTGCAATCAACACTTACATAATGTGTTAGAGCAAGAGTAAATTGCAATGATAAAACAACAACAATTAAAATGTAGTTGTATATGTGACAGAGGAGAGCGAGCGAGCAAAGGAGTGGGATCGAGGGCTACGGTTCGCAGAGACGAGTCGCTTCGGTTCGCAGAAAGAAAGAATCCTGTCGAGTGAGGGAGGCAAGTAGGAGTTTCGCTTGGGAGAGTGAGGCGAGCGGGATCGAGCAGAGGAGCTGGAGGCTGGTATCAAATGGGCCTTCTTCTGCGTCCGGAAGAGAAAGGCAAGCANGGCAGAGACGAGTCGCTTCGATTCGCAGAAAGAAAGAATCCTGTCGAGTGAGGGAGGCAAGTAGGAGCTTCGCTTGGGAGAGTGAGGCGAGTGGGATCGAGCAGAGGAGCTGGAGGCTGGTATCAAATGGGCCTTCTTCTGCGTCCGGAAGAGAAAGGCAAGCAGGTGGGTTCGGTGCTGAGGAGGAAGGAATTGAGTGGGATCTCTCGAAAGCGGGGTTGTGAGCGAAGGGATGATCAAATCAAGCCTTCTGTCGCAAAGGATACGAGGACAATTTGGAGTCGTTATGTGAAACCTTTGGTGGAGAAGTAATTTTTTTCCCATACGCAAGGGAGGTTTAATTGGAAACAAATAACAACTGATTATATTCAATTAATATGGGTTTTAAATGCTCCTTTTTAATTTTGAATTTTGAATTTTGAAATTCGAAATTATGTGAGCTGGTGATTAGCCCGTGTTCAACCCAAGNTTCCCATACGCAAGGGAGGTTTAATTGGAAACAAATAACACCTGATTATATTCAATTAATATGGGTTTTAAACGCTCCCTTTTAATTTTGAATTTTGAATTTTGAAATTCGAAATTATGTGAGCTGGTGATTAGCCCGTGTTCAACCCAAGCCCAGCTCGAATCAAACCCAAATCGAACCCGAGCCGAACCTAGGTTGAGCCCGGGCCCCCGCAACGCAAATTAAAAAAAACGTGCATTGATATTCGTGTTAATCGCTCGTGCGAGAAACCATAGCAATATGGGTGTCCCTCCCGGCTAAAGTCAACGTCCCGGATGCATCTGTGTGGTTCGTTTTGTCATCCCCGACGAGTTCGTCGACGGACAAGTCAATTCAATTCAAATCGTGCGGGGTGCAATGCATGCGCAAAATGCGGCGTTATCGAGCGCTCGCATAGCAAATGGCTCCCTAGGGGATGCTCCTATTAATGTAGGAACTCGACTCGAGTTTCATGTGTCGATCCTAATCAACTCAATGGAATGCCGAGGATTCGGGACCACCCATGCGAGACTCGAAGAAGTGAAGAGGTGACTCGAATTTTCTAAATGGTGTGGGTCTGGTATTAGTCCTCTAAGAGGGTAAAACAAAGAAAAGATAAGGCTAAACCCTAAGCTCTAAGGAGAGAAGTAAAGACCTCACCCAAAATGAGGTCAGCAATAATCTAATACAACTATAGTATAAGAGAGAAAAAAAAGACACCAAATGGTTGTAAATTGAATGTGGTGGNTATGGCATACTATAGGCTCGATACAACCGCGAGCAAGCTATCAAGAAAGCAAAATCAAGATCCCCATGACAGGGAGATTTGTATATGCAAATATTTATGAAGTTGACACCACTTAACGACGTCAAAAACTTGATGCAGACAAATTTATAATAAATATGCAATATAATCCTAACAAAACTCTTTTTATAAATATAATTTATCTTTTAAAACTCTTTTTAAACTGTCAAATCTCTCATAAATATCAACGCAAGCATACATATTGTTCAAGTAACAAAGAGCTCTAATGGAGTCTTAGATATTGATCCCACAAAGAAATTGGAAAATCCTAAAGTAAATTATGAAAATTATTTTATAATAAAATAATAAATAAAAGTAAAATGTGAAATTTGTAAATTGACTACTCAGGTGAATGCTAATTAAAATGCAGATGTAAGATTACAGGAATTAAACTAAACTAAATACTAAACTTTCAAAAGTNGTATTGTTCAAATAACAAAGAGCTCTAATGGAGTCTTAGATATTGATCCCACAAAGAAGTTGGAAAATCCTAAAGTAAATTATGAAAATTATTTTATAATAAAAACAATAAATAAAAGTAAAATGTGAAATTTGTAAATTGACTACTCAAGTGAATGCTAATTAAAATGCAGATGTAAGATTACAGGAATTAAACTAAACTAAATACTAAACTTTCAAAAGTAAAATTGCAAAAATTAAACAATTTTTTTTTTGTGATGGAAAGTTCAAATTTAAGAAAACATCATTCTCCTTTATAATGAGTATATGATTTTTTAAGAAATTGAAACCATTTGAAAAAATATATATAAAAATTATTTTGTGTTAAATAGGAACAATCTTATTCTTTACCCTCTTCCGAGTAATATAAAGAACATTGAATAATCCAGAGTTTGATCCCTAATTTCATAGTTAGACTGAGGGAATATCGGCTGCCACTCCAGAGCTTCCACTACTCCCTCCCTTGAGGGCTAACAATCTTGCATTATTTTNGTGAAACCATTTGAAAAAATATATATATAAATTATTTTGTGTTAAATAGGAGCAATCTTATTCTTTACCCTCTTCCGAGTTATATAAAGAACATTGAATAATCCAGAGTTTGATCCCTAATTTCATAGTTAGGCTAAGGGAATATCGGCTGCCACTCCAGAGCTTCCACTACTCCCTCCCTTGAGGGCTAACAATCTTGCATTATTTTTCAATCAACTAAACTAAATTGGGGGTTTTAATCTATCACCTTAAAATCTCCAACTGCATCCAACAAAAGTATTTTTTCATATTTATTTGCACCAATCTCATGGATGACATGCTCTCCCATGAAATTAAATGTGATTATCCCTATGTTGTAGAAATCATATATAATTAAAGAACATATGTCTCTCAACAAGTTTTAATATTTCAATTGGTNGAACTAAATTGGGGGTTTTAATCTATCACCTTAAAATCTTCAACTGCATCCAACAAAAGTATTTTTTTATATTTATTTGCACTCAATCTCATGGATGACATGTTCTCCCATGAAATCAAATGTGATTCTCCCTATGTTGTAGAAATCATATATAATTAAAGAACATATGTCTCTCAACAAGTTTTAATATTTCAATTGGTCAGATCGAAAAGTAAATGAAGATCGGAGTTCAAATCATCACAAATTATTATCATTTAAAACTGTAAAAAACAAAATTTATTCTTCACAAAACTATATCTTCAAAGTGGGGAGAAGGATAAAGAAGACTACTCAGAATTCATGAGAAGGATACAATAAAACACGAATTTCATATATAAAAAAAAGTTTACAAAACAAAAGAAATAAAAATACAACTTATCTCACAATCTTTCCCAAACAAATCCCTAGAAGTTCTCTCCAAGTTTTTCTCTATTTACAATCACTCTCAATTCTCTCTTAAAAATGTAATGAAGAAGAAATCTCTCACCTTCTCTCTCATCTTACAAACCTAAAAGAAAATTTTCTCTTCTCTCTCTCTCCACCTCTCACGCCGCACCCAAAAGCCTCTTCTTTTTTGGTCTCCTCTAGCCACTTCAAGTTTTCCTCTTTTATTTTGGGTTGCCTCCTTTGGAAAAGAATTCAAAATTCACTCTAAAAATTCCTCTAAAATCAACTCTGTTGAATTCAAAAGATGTGTCATTTGATCCAAGAGTCATATCTCTTCATAAAAGAGCATTCCAAAGTGTCTAGATGTATTAAATTACTCCAAGAGGTGTGTAGAACAAGTGTCCCTTTGAAAATTTGCGCAAAATTCGTCTTGAATCGACTTAATTTGAAAAAGTCGTCTCTAACGCATCAGCTCTCTGAATTTTGGCGCATCATGCGCCAAATGCGTCGGAATCCAAAATTAACTCTTTTTGCTCCAAATTTTGTCTTTTTTGTCATTTTTGCTCTAAATGCTAAAAATGATATACCTGCAACAAAAACACAAAAATACTCTTCTTTAAAGTGCAATAACACCAAAAATAAGCATAAAATAGGTATTTAAAACAGTATATTATTTTGGTGTATCACCCCACTACCTTTGTGACCAAACCTCGCGATAGAGTTGCAAATCGAGCTAGATGGAAAACCATCGAAGAGAAACGTGTGGATCCCTAGATATTGGGATGCAAACCATGGGATTGTGGCATACCGTGACCGAATTTCGCAGTACTATCATGATTCAAGTTGGTTGGCAACTATTGCAGCGTGCACTAGTTGAAAAACAATAAAGCAAAATCTTAGAGTTGGCAACAAAGAAAGTGAATACTTCGGAAGAGAGATTAAAAGAAGTATGACAACTTAAATCTGGGATGAAGGAAATGTTCTCAACCATAAAATAGACNAAAGTAGTCCAATCCATGCAATTGACTCAATAGAAAAATAGAATAATGAAGCAATCAAAGCATTTAACATGCTAAAATTTCATCAATGGATAAGCCAACACTGAATTATCTTGAAATCATATTTAAAACCTTCACATACTTTAATATTCATTTCTGTTATTTTTTGGTCAATGATTATATTTATAATTCTTTTGTATTACTCCCATTTCAATGCTTATGCGACCCCAAGCTTTGTTATTCATGTCCGGCGTCAAGTTCAATGTAAGGCGTAGGCAGGCAACTAATGAAAGGATGTAAAGCAATGAAAGCACAGAGCATAAAGCTTAAACTTCGATTCTAAACTTCGGAGGAAAGAAAAATATTCAATGCGATAGAATGATGGCTGTGTGTAATTAAAATAATAATAATAATAATGAATCAACATGTTTATTCGAGCAAAAGAGCCATGATATGCTAAGATAGAATACAATTTTAGTTTGAAGAGAATTGGTGCGTGCTGAAAGATTTGTGGAGCTAGAGTAATGATTATTTATCATCTTAGTATTGCATGAAAAATCAGCACATACTTGGATAATTAAAGAGGTGAGCACCTTAACTTTTTATGTGAAAAAACTTTGAAAGGGGAAGAAAATCACAGGATCTAGTACAGTTGAAATAATTCACTATTAATGATGAGTTTACTTATTGAACGAGTCGAACACGAACTCATTGACTAACCGAACACGAACTGTTCGCGAACAACGAGCTTTTTTTGACAGCCCTGCCCCTGCATTCACGATAACAATTTTCCCATAGTTCAACAAAGCGAGTTGCAACTACAACAATATTATTATTATCTAACCATTAATAAAATGGTAATAATAATAATAATTATTATTTTTTTATAATTATTATAATAATCGTAAAAATAATAATCGTAGTGGTGTATGAATGAATCTAAGCCATGTGCCGACNGGAAGGAATAATAGTAGTGCGACATTTAGAGAAGTAATTGGAGTGTCTGCATCAAGGACCTCTAATAACAAGGAGAGTTGTGAGATGATTTGTAAGTTGAGAATGTTGAAGTTCGCGTGCTACTTTTGTTTGAACGTTTCTCACTTTACTACATAGTAGGGAGTATAGGTTATCGAAGCTTATGGGTTAAAGATTGGTTTGAATGATTTTTTTGATGGCATGATAGGATAAATGTAGAACATTTAATGTGTAGTAGATGATTGCTTCAACCTCTAATGAAGTTACGCTNAGCTCATACTACTCCCTCCTCTGAGGGCTAACAATCTAGCATTAATTTCCAATCAACTGAACTAAATTGGGGGTTTTGATCTGTCGCCTTAAAATTTCCAATTTTGCATCCAACAAAAGTATATTTTCATATTATTTGCACTCAATCTCATGGATGACATACTCTCTCATGAAATCAAATGTGATTCTCCCTATATTGTAGAAATCATATCTCATTAAAGAACATATGTCTCTCAACAAGTTTTAACATTTCAATTGGCCGGATCGAAAAGTAAATGGAGATCGGAGTTCAAATCATCACAAATTATTATCATTTAAAACCGTATAAAACAAAATATATTCTTCACAAAATCATATCTTCAAAGTAAGGAAAAAGATAAAGAAGACTACTCAGAATTCATGAGAATGATACGATAAAACACGAATTTCATATATAAAAATAAGTTTACAAAATAAAAGAAATAAAAATATAACTTATCTCACAATCCTTCCCGAGCAAATCCCTAAAAGTTCTCTCTAATTCTTTCTTTCTTTACAATCACTCTCAATTATCTCTTAGAAATATAATGAAGAAGAAATCTCTCACTTTACCTCTCCTCTTACAAACCTAAAAGAAAATTTTCTCTTCTCTCACACTACCTCTCACGCCACACCCAAAAGCCTCTTCTTTTTCGTCTCCCCTAGCCTCTTCAAGTTTTCGTCTTTTATTTTGGGCTGCCTCTTTTGGAGAAGAATTCAAAATTCACTCCAAAAATTCCTCTAAAAAACTCTTTTGAATTCAAAGATATGTCATTTGATCCAAGAGTCATATCCTTTCATAAAAGAACATTCCAAAGTGTCTAGATGCATTGAATTACTCCAAGAGGTGTGTAGAACAAGTGTCCTTTTGAAAATTCGTGCAAAATTCGTCTCGAATTGCCTTAATCTGAAAAAATCGTCTCTGGCGCATCAGCTCTTTGGATTTTGGCGCATCATGCGCCAAATGCTCCAGAATCCAAAATTGGCCCTTTTTGCTCCAAATTTTATCTTTTTTGTCATTTTTACTTCAAATGCCTAAAAAAGATATACCTGCAAGAAAAACACAAAAATATTCTTCTTTAAAGTGCAATAACACCAAAATTAAACATAAAATAGGTATTTAAAACAGTATATTATTTTGGTGTATCACCCCACTGTCTTAGTGACCAAACCCCACGATAGAGTTGCAAATCGAGCTAGATGGAAAGCCATCGAAGAGAAATGTGCGGATCCCTAGATATTGGGATGCAAACCATGGGACTGTGGCGTATCGTGCCCAATTTCGCAGTACTATCATGATTCAAGCTGGTTGGCAACCATTGCAGCGTGCCCTAGTTGAAAAACAATAAAGCAAAATCTTAAAGTTGGCAACAAAGAAAGTGAATACTTCGGAAGAAAGATTAAAAGAAGTATGACAACTTAAATCTGGGATGAAGAAAATGTTCTTAACCATAAAATAGACATTTTCTTCCATGGAAAACTGATTTGTAGGTCGATTTGAGGCCTTGGAGGAGATGATGAAAAGGCCAATTGAGAAGCAATCCGAAAACCAACCGACGATTCAAATTGCAAACCCTAGCTAAAATTTTACCAGAGAATTCTTGGTCTAATCTAAAAGGAAATAGATCAGATGAGAGGAACATAAAGAGATAAGTATCCACCATCAAAAATTCCCTTCCTAGGGTTCCAATGGGGAGTGGATTAGAGATTTTCGATTGAGGGATTAGGCTGAAACAAGAGGAAGGGGTTATGCAAGGGGTATGGAAGAGCACGGAGAAGAAAGGAGAGAAGTCAAGATGGGGCATGACTATGACTGAATAAAAGATTTTCACCATAAATACATGGAGGTAACCACAAGAGAGAGAAGTTAGGGTGAATATTTAGAAAGTTGAAAATGATGATCGTCTAGGAGGAAGATACGTGATTAGGTTTACCTGGTGGAGCGGTATTTCATTGTGAATGGACTAAATGGGAATGAGACATGGTCGTGGGGGATGTTTAGATGGGAAAGCCCTAACATTGAATTTGGTGAAAAATTTTAGAACTGTAACAAAAATAATTAGAATATGGCGATCTTATAATTAGTAGAATAAAACTTGAATATATGATACATATTTAGTAAATATGAAGGTTAACGATTATAATTCAATAATATTAAAAGATAAGTTGATACTTGGATGTAATAAATTCAAGTATCTTGTATTTTTTTAAGTATCTTGTATTTATTATATAAAAATGGTAAGATATAGACGATAGAATATCTGCTAAAACTGGAAAATTAAAATAGAGAAGTGCCTAGGAAGTTTTGTGTGATAATAGTACATATGTTAACATGCATTTTATAAAATTAAAATTATGTCAGTGATGTTGTAAGAATTTGAATGTTTGGCTGTAAAAAGATTATTTAATTTTGGTTGAGCGTGACAAAAATTATAATGTTAAGATAAATGAGTGACAAACAAATGATTACATTAGAGTAAAGGTTGCAGTGAAATCTATTGAAGATAAGATTACTAGAAATACAATAAAGTGGTTGGAACATCTATAACAATTGGTAGAAAACATTCCACTCAAACAAGCTGATAAAATTTGTGTCCAAAAAATAAAAAGAAAAGAAGAGGAGCCCTAAGATAATATTAATAAAAATTGAATAAAAAAGCTTGCAAAAAATAAGTATGCACCTTAATGATAATGATAATGTACATCAAACTATAGCACTAATCATAATAGTAAAAAAAAGTTGATCGAAGTTTTTGGAAATTTATTTAGGTTTCAACATTCAACCAAATGAAGGAAAGACAAACTCTCTTAAGACTATTGAAGTATTAATTCTATCTTAGGGGGTGGAAGGCTTTCTATTATGATTTTAATCTAAATGAAACCTGAGTATTCCCTTATCTCAAAAACCATCCTCAAACTAACGACCTCCAAAAAAATAAAAAATGTACATAAATATATACATCAAAGAACATTAATCATATAAAGTAAACTGGCATGCCAAAATAAATGACTCGGCAAAGTAATAGAATAAATAGAATGTCCTAGTCTAGTTGTACAAAATGCACCTGACTCTATCTATCAAATTTTGGAAATTGCTTGCACGAGAACTAAGACATTTTATACATGATGGAATGTAGAGGAGCCAAAAAATATTCTATTTTACATTATTACACCCGGCCAGAAATCTTATACATTTAGAAAAAGAAGACAGTTGGATAATTTTACTTACAAAACCTATCTAAACTCAGCATAAACAAAAATCACATTATGTGCTCCTGAAACTAGTGTCAACTAGTAAAAGATGACAAAAACCGCTGAGCACTTTAACTGAGCTGGAAGAGCTATCAATGTTCGGCAACTATCAGGATTCAACATCAAAATACCCGAATTACATCAGCCAGGTACACGAAAAATATCCAGGCTCAAAAATGCCAGAACAACTAAGCATGCAGCAAAAACAAATACATAGAAACATAAGTTGCGAAAGAGAAGGAAAAACATATAAAACAAAATAAAATAATAATAAAAAAAAAACATTACCTTCCTGAAACAGTGGCATCAAAGGTGAAGGCAACAAGGTATTTCCCAGGATTCTCCTCATCCGGCNAATAATAATAAAAAAACATTACCTTCCTGAAACAGTGGCATCAAAGGTGAAAGCAACAAGGTATTTTCCAGGATTCTCGTCATCCGGCACAATCCTCAGAGTTTCCTTCTTGAGATTCACATCATTCCTTATTGTGATCGCTTTCTGATGCTCCGCGAAAGGAGTAGGCGGGGGCGGCGGTGCGGAGCAATACGGATACCTCGGCGCAGTAGCCCAGCCCGGATGATAAGCAGGATGATCCCCGCCACCACGCGGGTAGTGATCGAACGGCGGAGGCATCTGAGCTGGCATCGGCGGCGGTGGCGGGTAAGAACCGACGTACGGATAATACTGCGGAGCATTAGGGTTGGGGTATTGAGGGTAAGGCGTCGCCGCAGCAAACACATAACGATTACCAGCCGAGACCTCCGGAGGCGGCGTCGGCGGCTGTTGCTGCGGGGCAGGCGGTGGAATCATAGAAGGGCCGTGGTGCTGATGGTGATGGCCATGGTTTCTTCGTCGACCTGCGCCTCCTCCTCCTCCTCCTCCTCCGCTACTCCCCGTGTTACCCATCGCCGACCCTTTCTCTGTTTTGCAGCAATCAAGTGATCAAAAAAGATTCCACCAATCAACTACGAAAACCCAATGAAAATTGCATTGATCAACGATATTGAAAGAGAAGAATTCTCCATAAAAATGAAACCCTAATTACAAGGATAGATGTCGCCGGAGGTTAACGAGGGAAGAACCTGTTTTTTATTTCTGCTATCGGAAGGTTGCGTGAATCTCCATCCACAGCAGCGTTTATACAGATTAAAAGAAAAATTAATGAAAAGAGTGGTTGATTTGTAAATAAAATGTTTCGGCCTGCATGAAATTGCCCCCTTTTTTTTTTTAAAATTATATTTTTGACAGCACATCAAAAATATTACTTATTAATTTATAAAAAGTGAAATGCACAGTTTCATATAAAAAAAATTAGGAAGATTTACATACATACCACTCAATTCCTTTATATTTACATAACTAATGCTTAAATTTCAATTTTTGCATAATGTCTCAATCAAGTGCATGAAAAATATGTATTTTTTTTTACTTTTTTATTAAAAATTGTGATATTTTTTATGTAATGTGAAAATTTTGGAGTGTTAGACATGTAAATAAATAGGATTTGGGTGGTATGTGTATAGATGCCCCTAATTACAATCAATTAATTTATTTTTAAAGAAATAAACTATGAGGATTGTGCCTTATGAAGAGATTCTTAAATAATACAATGAATTAAATTATTATTAAATTATATAAATTATTTAATTTTTGTTAAAATAATTTGGATGTTATAC
>JXCR01041140.1:167060-177785 GCA_002079205.1 Phalaenopsis hybrid cultivar
AGATAACCTGTATGAAGTAAATCACCCCCTGTTAGGCGTTATGTGAAAATCATTCTGAATCAAGAATTCATACATCATTCAACTGAGTTATTCTAACTGAAAGCATATCACCATCACTGCAATCTGAATTGTCACTCTGCACCATATTCACAGACTTGGATGATGCATCATGTTTCTCATCAGTCAGCTTCTTGAGCTTTGGAAAATCACTGTTCATATGACTCGTCTCCTTGCACTTGTAGCAATGAATCATATTTTTGTCTTTAGACTTTGACCTGAAATTTTGCCTTCCAGAACTCGCCCTCTCCTCCTTCTTTCCACAATCCTTATTACCCTTAACATATAAGTTATTATCATGAGAGCTTTCCCCTACATTCTGCTTCCGCTGGTTATGAGCCAACAATGCTACAATAATCTCATCAACTTTGATTGTTTCTTTCTCATATGTAAAAGTAGTCACCAGGTGTTCATAAGAGGAATGCAATGAACACGACAAAATCATTGTTCAGTCTTCATCCTCAATACTCACATTAAGTCATGATAAATCTGTGATTATTTGATTGAAGACATTCATATGTCGCGCCAGATCAAAGCCTTATTGTATCTTCAGCCCATATAACTTTTGCTTCAGATACAATTTATTTGTCAGAGATTTGGACATAAACTGACTTTTCAATTTATTTCATACCTCTCTTGGAGATTTCAGATTCATAACATCATACCTAATCTCATGCAAGACATAAAAGTACGGTACTTGCTGCTTGTTGTTGCAATTATTTCCAATCTCCATCTTCCATATTATCAGGCTTCGTTGCTAGCAAAGCCTTCAAGATTTTATGTTGTGTCAACAGATCTTTCGCCCTTATTTGCCACAATTTGAAGTTCTCGGTTCCATCATATTTTACCACTTCAAATTTTACACCAAATAATGTCATCTGAAATTACTCTTATCACGATCTACCACGATTCTCAATTCAGGGAAGACTGCTTTCCGAGATTGCGTTCCTTCTTATCATTGAACCGTCTAAACTCCTTTGCCAAACTCCTTTGTGTCGGTGTCGGCGTCTGGTTTGAACTGTATTGAACTTTTTCGTTGAACTCCCTGAAGCCCACTCACCAACTCCACAGTGAACTGCCTCTCTGAAACTGCCGCAAACCGTCAGTCTTCTTCTTCCTCTTCGATCTCATCTACGAAACTGTCGCAAAACACCTCCTCCCACGATTCACGAACTCCCCTGCATAACACCAAAGTTGCAAACTCCTTCTGGTCACTGAAGTCGCATGGTCGCGGGAACTTTGCCTGGTCGCTGACTTTCGTCTTGTTGCGATGCCGCGAATCCCTCTCGCCGAACCGATGGCCTTCATCTCTCAACTGCCGCAATCCTAGAACTTCCTGAAGCCCTAGCCGAACCTTTAGACCCAATCGTTGAATCCTTCTTCGTCCTTCCTGCACCGAATTTTTCTTCCCTAAAACCTCGCTCTGATACCACCTGTTGAGAAATTTAGGGCAAAGAAAATAAAGAATCAACACAAATCCAGAAAAAACACAAATATTTAATGAGATTCGACAATGAGCCCACGTCATCGGGAGCAGAGTGACGATTTCACTATTCCAAAAGGAAAGTTCGGTACATACCCATAGGATTACACAAAAATATATAGATAAAACTAACAGATAAAATTACTAAAACACCTCTGCTACCCCAACCCGCTTAACTTGAAGAGACACATCTCTTTTACCAATTTCTGGTATATGAGCCATATCTAACATAATTCAACACAAGGCCATTTAAATTTTAATTTTAACAAACTTATAAATGATGTGAACAATTTATGGAGATAAATTTATTGACAATAAAAATGATTTTTTCTAAGTTCAACTCAAATTAGAGGCCTGGAGAGCGAGGGGGCGGGTCCCCGTCCAAAATCCCATTCTGTACTTCAACCCTGAGATAATTTTAATGTGAATGTGATTTACAACTGTCAAAGTTGTCAAACTGATAGGAATCAACAGTACATAGACCGTCCTTGATATCTCAAGAGATGAGGGTCTTGAAATCCCATGACACTTTTAATGAAGGATGTCATACATGGTCGGTATGACCGCTGGCTTGATGGAAGACCCCTGCTTTAATTGTCTGACGACTTCCTTAATGAAGGATTGATGGTTATCTCTATCAGTATGGTTGGCATTATTAATGCTGCCCTGGTTTGACCGTGCTTTTTGATGGATCGAGTTCAACCACTTATGCCAATGGACTCAATTCATTCGCTTCAGTCGGTGATAAGGCTGTCAAAAATGCTCGTTGCTCGCGAACTGCTCGTGTAAGGCTTGTTAAGCGACTTTTGTTCGATTCGTTCGTTAAGCAAACGGAGTGAACACGAATAATTTTTTTGAGTTCGATTCATAAACGAGTCGAACATGAACAAATGTCTGTTCATCATATTCCGCTCATTTCGGCTCGAAATAATTAAATAATAATAATTATTTGTATTATATATATATATATATTAAATAAATGAAAATATTTATTATTTTTAAAATTTATTTGAGTGGTATGTTTATAAAAAAGATAAAATTGTAGGTGTGAGATATGTAAGTACATAAAATTTTTGCGATCTATATGTTTAATGTCCCTAAAGTAAAGCTTATCTCAAGCATTTGCTTATTTGGTGCGGTGGCGTTTTCAAAACGCACCTGACTTGTTTGGGTAAACTGCGTTTTGACAGCTTATGCATTTTCAAAACGCTGAAAACAACGTTTTCACACCGCACAACAGCTTTCTGGCTGACGTCAGACTTTTCTAAAAAAATAAAAATTTGTAGTAACTACCACACCTAGTTTATCGTCATATTATTTTTAATCAGTTTATCAGCAAATTATTAAATAAGCTGCAGCTGCTCCAAACAAGTCGCGCCTCACAGATGATAAAAATTAGTTTGCGAAAAGTCTTTTAAAAAACTAAGGCTCTACTAAACAAAAAAAAAAAAAAAATNTCTGACCTGTCTGGGTAAACTGCGTTTTGACAGCCTATGTATTTTCAAAACGCTGAAAACAACGTTTTCACACCGCACCTGTCTAGGTGCGGTGACAGCTTTCTGGCTGACATCAGACTTTTCTAAAAAAATAAAAATTTGTAGTAACTACCACACATAATTTATCGTCATATTATTTTTAATCAGCTTATCAGCAGATTATTCAATAAGCTGCAGCTGCTCCAAACAAGTCGCACCTCAGAGATGATAAAAATTAGTTTGTGAAAAGTCTTTTAAAAAACTAAGGCTCTACTAAAAAAAAATAAATAGTGCAGTTTGGGTGTATAACATCCAAATTGTTTTTACAAAAAATAAATAATTTATATAATTTAATAATAATTTAATTCATTGTATTATTTAAGAATCTCTTCATAAGGCACAATCCTCATAGTTTATTTCTTTAAAAATAAATTAATTGATTGTAATTAGGGGCATCTATACACATACCACCCAAATCCTATTTATTTACATGTCTAACACTCCAAAATGTTCACATTACATAAAAAATATCACAATTTTTAATAAAAAAATAAAAAAAAATTAAAATACATATTTTTCATGCACTTGATTGAGACATTATGCAAAAATTGAAATTTAAGCATTTGTTATGTAAATATAAAGGAATTGAGTGGTATGTATGTAAATCTTCCTAATTTTTTTTTTATATGAAACTGTGCATTTCACTTTTTATAAATTAATAAGTAATATTTTTGATGTGCTGTCAAAANGAGTTTATTTCTTTAATAATAATTTAATTTGATTGTAATTAGAGGCATTTACACACATACCACCTAACATCACATAAAAAAACATCACTATTTGTAATTAAAAAAAAAAGAGTAAATAGCATCATTTTCATGCACTTGAATGAGACATTATGAAAATTTTGAAATTTAAGCATTAGTTATGTAAATATAACGGAATTAAGTGGTATGTAAGTAAATATTCCTAATTTTTTTTATATAAAACATTGCATTTCACTTTTTATAAATTAATAAGTAACATTTTTTATGTGCTGTAAAAAATATAATTAAAAAAAGGGCAATTTCATGCAGGCCGAGACATTGTATTTACAAATCAACCACTCTTTTCATTCATTTTTCTTTTGGGCAGTGATTAATTTGTAAATATCAATGTTTCTGGTGATTTGTATGAAATTATGCAGAAAAAATTATAAAAGCGGTAACTTAAGATGGTGTTGGAAGGCTTTCCACCAAATCTGTATAAACGCTGCTGTGGATGGAGATTCACGCAACCTTCGGATAGCAGAAATAAAAAGCAGGTTCTTCACCTCGTTAACCTCCGGCGACATCTATCCTTGTAATTAGGGTTTCATTTTTATGGCGAATTCTTCTCTTTCAATATCGTTGATCAATGCAATTTTCATTGGGTTTTCGTAGTTGATTGGTGGAATCTTNTGTACATAAATATATACATCAAAGAACATTAATCATATAAAGTAAACTGGCAAGCCAAAATAAATGACTCGGCAAAGTAATAGAATAAATAGAATTTCCTAGTCTAGTTGTACAAAATGCACCTGACTCTATCTATCAAATTTTGGAAATTGCTTGCACAAGAACTAAGACATTTTATACATGATGGAATGTGGAGGAGCCAAAAAATATTTCATTTTACATTATTACACCCGGCCAGAACTCTTATACATTTAGAAAAAGAATACAATTGGATAATTTTACTTGCAAAACCTATCTAAACTCAGCATAAACAAAAATCACATTATGTGCTCCTGAAACTAGTGTCAACTAGTAAAAGATGACAAAAACCGCTGAGCACTTCAACTGAGCTGGAAGAGCTATCAATGTTCAGCAAATATCAGGATTCAACATCAAAATACCCGAATTACATCAACCTGGTACACTAAAAATATCCAGGCTCAAAAACACCAGAACAACTAAGCATGCAGCAAAAACAAATACATAAAAACATAAGTTGTGAAAGAGAAGGAAAAACATATAAAACAAAATAAAATAATAATAAAAAAACATTACCTTCCTGAAACAGTGGCATCAAAGGTGAAAGCAACAAGGTATTTTCCAGGATTCTCGTCATCCGGCACAATCCTCAGAGTTTCCTTCTTGAGATTCACATCATTCCTTATTGTGATCGCTTTCTGATGCTCCGCGAAAGGAGTAGGCGGGGGCGGCGGTGCGGAGCAATACGGATACCTCGGCGCAGTAGCCCAGCCCGGATGATAAGCAGGATGATCCCCGCCACCACGCGGGTAGTGATCGAACGGCGGAGGCATCTGAGCTGGCATCGGCGGCGGTGGCGGGTAAGAACCGACGTACGGATAATACTGCGGAGCATTAGGGTTGGGGTATTGAGGGTAAGGCGTCGCCGCAGCAAACACATAACGATTACCAGCCGAGACCTCCGGAGGCGGCGTCGGCGGCTGTTGCTGCGGGGCAGGCGGTGGAATCATAGAAGGGCCGTGGTGCTGATGGTGATGGCCATGGTTTCTTCGTCGACCTCCTCCTCCTCCTCCTCCGCTACTCCCCGTGTTACCCATCGCCGACCCTTTCTCTGTTTTGCAGCAATCAAGTGATCAAAAAAGATTCCACCAATCAACTACGAAAACCCAATGAAAATTGCATTGATCAACGATATTGAAAGAGAAGAATTCTCCATAAAAATGAAACCCTAATTACAAGGATAGATGTCGCCGGAGGTTAACGAGGGAAGAACCTGTTTTTTATTTCTGCTATCGGAAGGTTGCGTGAATCTCCATCCACAGCAGCGTTTATACAGATTAAAAGAAAAATTAATGAAAAGAGTGGTTGATTTGTAAATAAAATGTTTCGGCCTGCATGAAATTGCCCCCTTTTTTTTTTTAAAATTATATTTTTGACAGCACATCAAAAATATTACTTATTAATTTATAAAAAGTGAAATGCACAGTTTCATATAAAAAAAATTAGGAAGATTTACATACATACCACTCAATTCCTTTATATTTACATAACTAATGCTTAAATTTCAATTTTTGCATAATGTCTCAATCAAGTGCATGAAAAATATGTATTTTTTTTTACTTTTTTATTAAAAATTGTGATATTTTTTATGTAATGTGAAAATTTTGGAGTGTTAGACATGTAAATAAATAGGATTTGGGTGGTATGTGTATAGATGCCCCTAATTACAATCAATTAATTTATTTTTAAAGAAATAAACTATGAGGATTGTGCCTTATGAAGAGATTCTTAAATAATACAATGAATTAAATTATTATTAAATTATATAAATTATTTAATTTTTGTTAAAATAATTTGGATGTTATACACCCAAACTGCATTTTTTTTTTTTTTTTGTTTAGTAGAGCCTTAGTTTTTTAAAAGACTTTTCGCAAACTAATTTTTATCATCTGTGAGGCGCGACTTGTTTGGAGCAGCTGCAGCTTATTTAATAATTTGCTGATAAACTGATTAAAAATAATATGACGATAAACTAGGTGTGGTAGTTACTACAAATTTTTATTTTTTTAGAAAAGTCTGACGTCAGCCAGAAAGCTGTTGTGCGGTGTGAAAACGTTGTTTTCAGCGTTTTGAAAATGCATAAGCTGTCAAAACGCAGTTTACCCAAACAAGTCAGGTGCGTTTTGAAAACGCCACCGCACCAAATAAGCAAATGCTTGAGATAAGCTTTACTTTAGGGACATTAAACATATAGATCGCAAAAATTTTATGTACTTACATATCTCACACCTACAATTTTATCTTTTTTATAAACATACCACTCAAATAAATTTTAAAAATAATAAATATTTTCATTTATTTAATATATATATATATATAATACAAATAATTATTATTATTTAATTATTTCGAGCCGAAATGAGCGGAATATGATGAACAAACATTTGTTCATGTTCGACTCGTTTATGAATCGAACTCAAAAAAATTATTCGTGTTCGCTCCGTTTGCTTAACGAACGAATCGAACAAAAGTCGCTTAACAAGCCTTACACGAGCAGTTCGCGAGCAACGAGCATTTTTGACAGCCTTATCACCGACTTAAGCGAATGAATTGAGTCCATTGGCATAAGTGGTTGAACTCGATCCATCAAAAAGCGCGGTCAACCAGGGCAGCATTAATAATGCCAACCATACTGATAGAGATAACTATCAATCCTTCATTAAGGAAGTCGTCAGATAATTAAAGCAGGGGTCTTCCATCAAGCCAGCGGTCATACCGACCATGTATGACATCCTTCATTAAAAGTGTCGTGGGATTTCAATACCCTCATCTCTTGAGATATCAAGGACGGTCTATGTATTGTTGATTCCTGTCAGTTTGACAACTTTGACAATTGTAAATCACATTCACATTAAAATTATCTCAGGGTTCTCCAAGTACAGAATGGGACTTTGGACGGGGACCCGCCCCCTCGCTCTCCAGACCTCTAACTTGAGTTGAACTTAGAAAAAATCATTTTTATTGTCAATAAATTTATCTCCATAAATTGTTCACATCATTTATAAGTTTGTTAAAATTAAAATTTAAATGGCCTTGTGTTGAATTATGTTAGATATGGCTCATATACCAGAAATTGGTAAAAGAGACGTGTCTCTTCAAGTTAAGTGGGTTGGGGTAGCGGGGGTGTTTTAGTAATTTTATCTGTTAGTTTTATCTATATATTTTTGTGTAATCCTATGGGTATGTACCGAACTTTTCTTTTGGAATAGTGAAATCGCCACTCTGCTCCCGATGACGTGGGCTCATTGTCGAATCTCATTAAATATTTGTGTTTTTTTTCTAGATTTGTGTTGATTCTTTATTTTTTTTGCCCTAAATTTCTCAACAAGTGGTATCAGAGCGAGGTTTTAGGGCAGAAAAATTCGGTGCAGGAAGGACGAAGAAGGATTCAACGATTGGGTATAAAGGTTTGGCTAGGGCTTCAAGAAGTTCTAGGATTGCGACAGTTGAGAGATGAAGGCCAGCGATTCGGCGAGAGGGATTCGCGGCATCGCAACCAGACGAAAGTCAGCGACCAGGCGAAGTTCCCGCGACCATGCGGCTTCAGTGACCAGAAGGAGTTTGCAACTTTGGTGTTTTGCAGGGGAGTTCGTGAATCGTGGGAGGAGGTGTTTTGCGGCAGTTTCGTAGAGGAGATCGAAGAGGAAGAAGAAGACTGACGGTTTGCGGCAGTTTCAGAGAGGCAGTTCACTGTGGAGTTGGTGAGTGGGCTTCAGGGAGTTCAACGAAAAAGTTCAATACAGTTCAAACCAGACGCCGACACCGACACAAAGGAGTTTGGCAAAGGAGTTTAGACGGTTCAATGATAAGAAGGAACGCAATCTCGGAAAGCAGTCTTCCCTGAATTGAGAATCGTGACAGATCTTGATAAGAGTAATTTCAGATGACATTATTTGGTGTAAAATTCGAAGTGGTAAAATATGATGGAACCGGGAACTTCAGATTGTGGCAAATAAGGGCGAAAGATCTGTTGACACAACATAAAATCTTGAAGGCTTTCCTAGCAACGAAGCCTGATAATATGGAAGATGGAGATTGGAAATAATTGCAACAACAAGCAGCAAGTACCATACTTTTATGTCTTGCATGAGATTAGGTATGATGTTATGAATCTGAAATCTCCAAGAGAGGTATGAAATAAATTGAAAAGTCAGTTTATGTCCAAATCTCCGACAAATAAACTATATCTGAAGCAAAAGTTATATGGGCTGAAGATACAATAAGGCTTTGATCTGGCGCGGCATATGAATGTCTTCAATCAAATAATCACAGATTTATCATGACTTGATGTGAGTATTGAGGATGAAGACTGAACAATGATTTTGTCGTGTTCATTGCATTCCTCCTATGAACACCTGGTGACTACTTTTACATATGAGAAAGAAACAATCAAAGTTGATGAGATTACTGTAGCATTGTTGGCTCATAACCAGCGGAAGCAGAATGTAGGGGAAAACTCTCATGATAATAACTTATATGTTAAGGGTAATAAGGATCGTGGAAAGAAGGAGGAGAGGGCGAGTTCTGGAAGGCAAAATTTCAGGTCAAAGTCTAAAGACAAAAAGATGATTCATTGCTACAAGTGCAAGGAGACGAGTCATATGAACAGTGATTGTCCAAAGCTCAAGAAGCTGACTGATGAGAAACATGATGCATCATCCAAGTCTGTGAATATGGTGCAGAGTGACAATTCAGATTGCAGTAATGGTGATATGCTTTCAGTTAGAATAACTCAGTTGAATGATGTATGAATTCTTGATTCAGAATGATTTTCACATAACGCCTAGCAGGGGGTGATTTACTTCATACAGGTTATCTGATTCTGGGTCAGTCTATTTTAGTGATGATAGATGTTGCAATATTGCTAGTATTGTATAAGTCAGAATTAAGATGTGTGATGAAACTGTCAGAACATTATGTGATGTAAGACATATTATAGATTTGAAGAGTAATTTAATTTCTTTAGGCACTTTACACATAAATGGTTTTATTCCTAAGGCAGATAAAGATAAAGAAACCGTTCGAATTATTAAAGGTGCATTGACTGCGATGAAAGGAAATACTACTACAGGTAATATTTATAAACTATTGGGGTGTACAGTTGTGTATGAAGTTCACTCTGCTGAATCATATGATGATAATACAAAATTATGACTTGTTGGGCTAGTACAAGAACTGGGTGTTGAACAAGGTGGAGTTTAGCTGCATTGGGACAGTCAGAGTGTCATTTATCTAGCTAAAAATCATGTTCATACTGATGAAAATGCAGCTGATATGTTGACCAAGCCAGTTACTATCAACAAGTTCTGGCATTGCTTAAACTTGTTGAATGTTTGCAGTTGTTAGACGACATGGTAGCTCAACCCACTTTGGTTTATGAGAAACTCCAATGTATTTTTCTCCTAAAGGGTTGGATTTTCGCCAAAGTGGAGATTTGTTAGACATGACTCATATACAAAAAAATAGTAGAAGAGATGTGTCTCTTGGAGTGAAAAGATGTGTCTCTTGAAGTGAAGAGATGTGTCTCTAGGAATGAGGATGTGTGTCTCTTGGAGTGAAGTTGTGTCTCTTGGAATGAAGATGTGTGTCTCTTGAAGTGAAGATATGTGTCTCTTAGAATGAATATGTGTATCTCTTGGAGTGAAGAGGTATGTCTCTTGGAGTGAAAAGATGTGTCACTTGAAGTTAAGTGAGTTGGGGGAGCAGGGGCGTTTTAATAATTTTATCTGTGGGTTTTATCT
This sequence comes from Phalaenopsis hybrid cultivar, assembly GCA_002079205.1. Taxonomy (NCBI): domain Eukaryota; kingdom Viridiplantae; phylum Streptophyta; class Magnoliopsida; order Asparagales; family Orchidaceae; genus Phalaenopsis; species Phalaenopsis hybrid cultivar. The sequence continues at coordinate 177,334 of JXCR01041140.1, forward strand.
ATATATTTGTGTGTAACTCTATGGGTATGTACCAAACTTTCCTTCTGGAATAGTGAAATTGTCGCTCTGCTCCCGATGACGCAGACTTATTACTGAACCTCGTTAAATATTTGTATTTTCTTCTGAATTTTTGTCAATTCTTGATTTTCTTTGCCCTCAATTTCTTAACAATTTATAAATATTGCATTGAGATACATATTTGATCTAGTGAAATTTTGAAAAATGTATTGTTTTCCCTATAGTCAAATGTAACAATTTATATAGTCCACAAATATATTGATGTTTAGCTGTGTAAAAATTTATACTCAAATTTGTTATCCCTATTCAATTAATGTTTCGTTAAATAGATGTATTTAAACTTTAATCTATTACTTTATGGGGTGTTTTGTACGCAATTTAAATATGAATTTGCTTTAAATTTAACTTAACTTGTCAAGCACAAAAAAAAAAAA
>JXCR01041160.1:9448-41036 GCA_002079205.1 Phalaenopsis hybrid cultivar
TTTTCTTTTTCAACCCGGAGACACTTTGACCAGCTCGTGGACTCAACATCATGGAGGCTTGGGCTGGGGCCTTTATTTGAACACATGTTTGATGAGCTCCAAAATTTCATGAGATGCTACCAAACCCCACCTCACTGGGGGCACATGCATTGTTGACCGTTATCGCGACACATCCAAACATATAATCCAACTTCTCCTCCAGCTCGGGATTAATTCCCCTGTATTTAAATTTGTTTGCAGCAGCACAACCGACAAATTTATATAGCATGTAAAATTTGAACACATTAAAAATTGACAAAAATAGAAGATATTTAAAAAATGCTCATTGTCAGTCTCTTTGTCCACCAGTCTTGAAAAGCATCAACCGTTCGCTTTACCGGATCCCACCCTAAGCCCACCAGACCTCGCTTTAATTCGTTCTAAAATTTTCAATCCTTCTTTAACTAACCTCACTTGTTATTCAACTGCATCCTATCAAATTCTGTCCGTACTTTCTTTGAATTTTTTAATAATATTTTGTTAGTTTTTCTTGTTGAAATAAATTGTCGGCCTATTACCCAATTCGACCTCATTGAGAAAAATATCGCAAAGTACTAATTTTGTCTCTTTATCCTACATTACAGATGAACCGACCTCTTTTATCTAAACTATTTTATTACTACCATGAAAAAAAAAACTAATTAACATAAATAAGAATGCCACAATATCACAACTCAAAGAAAAATAGGAATGCCACAACTTTATCACCAATGCCCCTCCACACCACACTACAACATCACCTACACATCACCACTGCCACCACCTCTACACAAAAACACCTTCAGACACCTACACATCCACAACACCACCATCACCACCTCCACACACCAACACCTCAACACACCAACCACTACCTCCACAGCACCACCACCTCTACGTATCCACCAACACATCCTCTAACACAAATAGAACCACACACCAACCACCACCTCCACACATTCACCAACACAAACATAGCCACACACCAACGATCACCTTCACACATCTACCAACACATCATTTAATGCAAACACAACCACACACCAGCCACCACCTCCACAACACCACCATCTCCACACACAAACCAACTTACACCATCACCAAACATCAAATGTAAAGATGAAACCGCATCCCATATTTTTCATTTGATGCACTTACATACAAGACACCCGAAACATTGCTATTAAAAAATCAATCACCCTCCTTTTGCCATTTGTCAAATTTTCACTCAAACGTCAAAGATAAAGATAAAACCTCACCCCATATTTTTCATTTGAGGCTACTAGATACAGGGCACCCGAAACATTGCTATCAACAAATTAAGCACGCTCTTTTTCTCAAATTCTCATTCAAACATCAAGGATAAAGATAAAACTCCATTCCATATCACATTCAACGACAAATTCGCAAAATCCAAATTTCAAATCATAAAGAGAAAGCCAAAAACAACAAAATTCAAATTCTCATTTCAAACTGCAATTGAGAAAGCCACAAATCGCAAAGAGAAAGTCATTCCATCGAAAAAAATTAGGTGATACCGTGGGAGAACAGAGAGCACAGTAAACAGAGAGGAAGCCAGCCAGAGCGAAGAGGGAGAGTAGAGAGGCAACCTGTTGCCACCAGAGTGAGGCACGAGAGAGAAGTGATCGAGAGGAGCGATCGAGAGAGGCAATCAAGAGAGACGAGAGCAGATAAAATGCGAGAGAGAGGGCAGCGGTGAGAAAGGAGCACGAGAAGGTAAGTCGATAATAAGTTCGCGAAAATACGCAAGCCACGGGGTCAAACCCACAACCAGAGTTTAACATAATTTTTTTAGAAAAGCGGCCACACCGCTGTTACCAAATGCTTCATTCAGTGTTTTCAAAACGCACCACACCAAATAAGCTGCCCCAAATAGGCCCCAAACTTACCTTGGACTACAACAGAGGATGTCGGAGGAGCTTCGACATCGCGTGCTATAGAGGAAGACCAAGCTGAGGAGCGTGCAGAAGAAGTCTCGCAAGAAGTAGAAATCGATTCCTAACCGAACAAATGAAGGAAGAGGGAGGCGGACTCGAGCGGTAGAGAGAGAGGGAGTAGGTGAAGCTTTCAATCGTTCGACTCTTTTGTCGCGAGGAATAGAGGCAAAGGCGAACCGAACAACTGTTCGGTCGAGCAAAGAAGAGAAGCGAGCGGGGGTCCTTAGGCACAGAGAAGAAGAAGCGAACTGGAGGGGGAGAAGGTTTCTAAGAGAGCTTTAAAGGAAGGCAAAGGTCTTGAGTGGGAGAGACAAAGCGGGTGAATGCGGTTCTGTGAAGAAGAATCAGCTAAGAGGGAGAGAGACGGGCTTCGGTGCAGGTTTCTGCCGAGAGGAAGGAGGAGGCCCAATCGAACGGGAAGAAGAGGGGAAGAGGTGAGCGGAGCTTCGATGTCGAGTGGAGGCGAGTGAAGGGGGCTTCGGTGTCGGCTTCTGCCGAGAGAAAGGAAGAAGTGACGTCGAGCGAGGGCGAGCAGTGCTGAGGGAGGCGAGGGAGAGAGAGAGAGAGAGAGAGCTCAGAATCTGGTTGTGAGGAAGGGGAGGCCAAATGATCTGTTCCTGGTGGAGGAGAGATGAGCAATTTTTGTATATCGCAATTTCGAAATGACTGTTACACGACGATGGGCAGGTAATTGATTACTGGCCTAATTGGAATATCATAATATCTAATTAAATTTTATTAAGGAGAATTTAGGCGGGATAATTTAAAATTTGAAATTTCAAATTACGAATTGGGTTGTCAGCCCGACCCGACATAATTGGGCTATGCTTAGCCCGAATCGAGCCTGAGTTGAGCCTAAACTCGTCTCTTTTAATTAAATTTAAAATGCATTGATTTCTGTGTCGTTTGCGCACGCACAAAATCATAACAATATGAATGTTCTTTCTAGCTAAAGTCTACGTTTCGAACGTGTCTACGCAGTCCGTTTCGTCGTTCGGGGTCGTCCAAACAAGTTTGCCGACGGTCAGGTCAATTCAAGTCAACATCGTGCGTGGTGCAGTGAGTATGTAAATTGCAGAGTTTGCGAGTATTCGAGTTACAAATGTTTCACCTAAGGTCTTCTGATCCTATGAGAACTCATTTTTGGGCCCTCTACATATTGGTCCTTAGCCCTTGCAACTAAAAGTTAAGTGCTTGAGACCACTCATGCCAGGTCTTCGCAAAAATGAGTCAAGAAGTGGTTCGAAGTCTATGAGAGGTGGGCTCCATTACTAGTCCGCTGGGATGGTCAATAAGGAACTCCTAACGCTAGATCATGGTTCTAGGAGTAGTAGACTAAAACCTCACTAAAAATGAGATCAACAACGGGTAGCAAGTCGAGAAAGCTTGTGAGCGGCCAATCAAGTGATTCGTGACACCTGAATGAATAATCCATGGACTAGATGTGGAATAAATTGTGAGAACCAAAAAAACAGTTCGTTGTCAGAATTGCGAGGTCAATAGACCCAAGAAGATTTGGTTGGTTCCAAGAAGCTTGATCAACTGCTTCATCTGATTTTTTTAGGGATTCAGAGGATTCCAGGATGTTTCGGGTAGGATTCAGTTGAGTCGTACTTGGTTCGGCGGTCTTCGTGAGTCCCTTCGCATTAGAGGATTAGGCTAGGGGTTTGTATGCCGGCTTACCGTGAAATTTCCAACACTTGTCCTAAGTATGGTTGAGCTTGTGAGAGTAATCACAAGTGGGGTGACCGGTTTGTGATGCCACAGACAAGAGTTTTGCACTATTTAAGATCAAGGCAGACGATTTAGCTGAAGGAGTAGAAGCACTGAGCATGGCAAGTCTCCTGCTTTCTTCTCGACGAATATAAGTAAAAATAGCGCGAGCGGAAGAAAGAGAATCCCAACCAANTGTGACTTCAATATGATCAAATATTAAACACCCCTTTCTATCATATATTTTGAGGATAAAAAATAAATTTTAATATTAAACTTATAGAAGTTAGATGGTAAGGGACATATGAGACGTATTTGATATATGGTCAAACCTCAGCTAAAACATAAGGGAGGTAAGTAATACATACCTTGCATTAAGAACAAAAACTACAATTAAGTTTTTAGTTCCTAAAGATTCTTTTTCAATGCTCAAGATTAATGTATACAAAATATTAATGGCCCAATAATTTCCTGTAATCACAATGGCAATAAATCACGGTTTGTCAATAATAAATTTTTTGTATGTGTTAATATTGTAGCAAATTAGACACCACAACAATATTCAACAATGACCCTACAGTTAGGCTTTCCAACCAATAAGATGTCTCAGGCAAAAAAAAAAAAAAAAAAAAATGAAAAATGATGAATGCAAGGATAGCAACATTTAAAATTTTCAAGTATTAGTAAATATTTTTCAAGGCATTGTAATACTTACTCTCCAATAGAAATATTAACTGGGCTGACCCACTCTTCTTCATAAACGGCAACCCTTGTTATTTGGATATTTGCACCGCCATTATTAAATTCTATGGTATGAACAATACGCAGTCTCTTGTGGCAACCTTTCACTAAACACTACGCATTGAAATTGAAGATATGATTTAATGATAACGAACCAATGCTGTAAAGTGAGAAATAATTTCCACTTGTTAAAGAGAGCACAACAGTCATCATAGGTAATTGAAACTCGAAATCACAGCATGTCAATAAAGATCAATTCAAAATCATTTGTTATTTAGAGATCAGTAATGAAAAGCTGAAAGACGTTGATAAATCAAAGTTAATGGTTCCTGTTTCAGTGGTTTTAGCAAAATCCAATGAAACTAAACTTCCACAGGCTAACCAACATATTAGTTTAAGAAAAAAATTCATGCAGTGAATATAAGGATAAATAACATGAATAATTTAAGCATGATAAATAAAATTAATATGGAACATCNTCTATTTTGCTAATTGGCTATAACCTTAATAATGGTTATAGTAAAACAAGCTAAAAGGAAAAAAAACATGCATGAAAAATCAATTTGTGGTAAAAAAAAATCATTTTAAATTACTGCTATGTTAAATTGAGCTTAAATTAAGAATTTCCTAAAATTTAAATAAATTTTTATTGCTAAACTATTTATACATAAAAGTGAGTTCTCGATAACTATAGGGAAGAATTCATCACAAAACTAACTTAACGGTCAAAGTGAGATACTCAATTACTAAAAAAAATATATTATTTATGAATTAATGCTTGGCACTGCTTATTAGTCGATCTATTTGTTGTATTTGCATTAAAAATTCTTTAATATTAAACAAAATCCTTTTAATAATAATATTTATTTTACATAAATGACCACCTATTTATTCCAATTCATAGTATTTCATTAAAAATGTATAATCAAATATAAATATGGAATATCATATGTCACATTACATTCTTAATACATATTATCAAATTTAATTGTTAAAGGGTACATACATGTTAAAGAACACCATGTATGAATAATCATATTCGATAAAGATGATCCAAGAAATATCATGTTATGTTGTGAGCAAATATAATAATGTGAAATGCATAAGAAAATGCAAAAGTTCTAACGAGACGAGTCTCGATCAAAAACTAAATTGAATCACGACACTTATTACTAATATTGGGATGATTCGACTAGTATAAGAGAGCAACTGAAAAGTGCAACACTTAACTGACAAATCTTTATTAGTAGTTATTATAGTTGAAAGACAGAGTGACAATGTAATGAAATTTAATATATCAAAGCATATGCAATTATCATATGATATTTTTAATATAAAATATTAAAAATAAGAAAAAAAATGAAAGTAAATTAAATAAATACATAAATGATTTAGCTAACAATGCAATATAAAAAATTTCTTAGAAACAATTTTATTTCTTTCTAACAACTGTTGCATTTCCTCATATGATGATGTTCTAACTATTTTAATCATCACACATGTTTATTCAATATTACAAATTTACTAAGTCAGTTGTGATTATAAATATAAATACTCGTGTTATTCACCGACCATTATATATATTATTTCATTCTTGTAATTTAGAAACTTATTTTAGTATTATTGAACTCATTAAGTGTGGGGTTCATCAGATATAATTATATCTGTTTTCAGTTAGAACAAAGGTGAAAGTAGATTGTTAGTCAAATAATCTACTATTTTATACAATTGAGTTTTTACTATACAAGTAGATTGTTAGTCAAATAATAACAGCAGATACAATTGTTACCTATTTTATAAAATTGAGTTTTTATAAAAAATAGTGGTATTTGATGCAAATAATGATTTATTGGAACGTATGATTTTATATTTGAAATTTTTTAAGCTTTATATTTCATTTTAGAATTGACCAATTTATGCTTTCATATTTATGTTTCATAAATATTAGAAAAAATTAAATATAAGAATTTGTTTGGTGATGAATCAGAAAGAATATTTCACCATCATTGATCCTGATGAATACAAGTCAAGACTCAAGACGAGTGCTTGTAAAAATTAGGTTGACTAAGTCATCCCTCTTTTGTTATACCACTGCGTGGCCTAAGGGAGCCAACTGGGGTCTATCATAAGGTATGACAAAATATCAACAACTCCTTTATATCATCTTTTACATCTAACTACCACTAAATTAACACTAAAATGACTCTTTTACACTTAAGAAAATTAATGAAAAGGTGTATTTGATATTTTAACAAAATAAAAGTCACATGTACAACTAAAGATTTATTAGAACAACAAATTAGGCTTTAAGAACCACTTAGTGTTCAAATTTAATGTGACTTCAATATGATCAAATATTAAATACCCCTTTCTATCATATATTTTGAGGATTAAAAATAAATTCTAATATTAAACTTATAGAAGTTAGATGGTAAGGGACATATGAAACTTATTTGATATATGGTCAAACCTCAGCTAAAACATAAGGGAGGTAAGTAATACATACCTTGCATTAAGAACAAAAACTACAATTAAGTTTTTTAGTTCCTAAAGATTCTTTTTCAATGCTCAAGATTAATGTATACAAAATATCAATGGCCCAATAATTTCCTGTAATCACAATGGCGATAAATCACGGTTTGTCAATAATAAAGTTTTTGTATGTGTTAATATTCTAGCAAATTAGACACCACAACAATGTTAAACAATGACCCTACTGTTAGGCTTTCCAACCAACAAGATGTCTCAGGCAAAAAAAAAATAACAAAATGAAAAATGATGAATGCAAGGATAGCAACATTTAAAATTTTCAAGTATTAGTAAATATTTTTCAAGGCATTGTAATACTTACTCTCCAATAGAAATATTAACTGGGTTGACCCACTCTTCTTCATAAACGGCAACCCTTGTTATTTGGATATTTGCACCGCCATTATTAAATTCTATGGTATGAACAATACGCAGTCTCTTGTGGCAACCTTTCACTAAACACTACGCATTGAAATTGAAGATATGATTTAATGATAACGAACCAATGCTGTAAAGTGAGAAATAATTTCCACTTGTTAAAGAGAGCACAACAGTCATCATAGGTAATTGAAACTCGAAATCACAGCATGTCAATAAAGATCAATTCAAAATCATTTGTTATTTAGAGATCAGTAATGAAAAGCTGAAAGACGTTGATAAATCAAAGTTAATGGTTTAGCAAAATGCAATGAAACTAAACTTCCACAGGCTAACCAACATATTAGTTTACATACAGTGAATATAAGGATAAATAACATGAATATTTTAAGCATGATAAATAAAATTGATATGGAACATCATTTTCCTTCAGACCATCTTATTGCTATAATCTTTTTCATTAAAGAGCTTAGGCCAGAGTTAAGCTGCAATTAACCAAAATTTCTACATGATACCTTATCTAAAACTTTGGATAATATAAACATGTTAGGAGTACCACACTTGTAATTAAAATCACTAACGACAGGACATTAAAATAAGTTAATGGAATATAAAAGGGAAACAATTTCAACTTGCATACTATTATTTCAAGCAATGATAGACCAAATAATTGATATAATTTATTGAGTTGAAGTCCATACAAAAAAATCATTATCTTATCCTCTCAAACAATGACAAAAGAATCATCTCTAGTTGAATCTTGTACTGTCAAATAAATTATAAAGCATGAATTCTTTCGAAGATGCATTCAATGCAAGAGATTAGTAACTACTACATGAGTTTAAATTTGAACCTATACCACTATTAGAACATGACTACAAGCCGAAGCATAAGCTTAACAAGAGTTGAAATTTGATTCTAAGATTTAGGGTTTGTTTGGGACAGCTTGTGCGTTTTAGGATGAGCAGTTTATCCTGAAACACAGCCTGCGGGTCGACCGCGGGGGTCAACCCGCGGCCTGCGTTTAGTTTAAAAAATTCAATTGCGGCAGACATCGTTTAAAAAATACGCAAACCAAAAGGTTAGACGACGTTTTCAAAAACACCACCGCATTTATAAGCTGCCCCAAACGGGCCCTTAGTATAACATCAAGTCAGATCAAAATTAGGATAATAATCTATCATTAAACTTATAATCATATCTAAATAGAAACCTCTACGAGAAATTAAGTCTACAACTAGAAGTAAAATTGAACCTATACCAAAGCAAAAGTCGGAATTTGAGTCTGAAGTTGAATGAGTATGAGCTTAATTTAAATTAAAATATCAAATAGACATTGAATTTAAAATTGAAACTAAACATACAACATATATGAACTAATCTATAAATAGGAAGTTGTGAATATGAACTGTTATGGAAAACTGGGTCTACTTATCAATATGAACCTAAATTTCAAATTGAGTGTGCATCTAGCCTTGAATACAAAGTGACGAAAACATATATTTAGTAGTCCAATGCAACAAGCGATAAAGCGAACCCTCTTAATGTTAAATCAAACTTGGGCCTATTCAATATAGTATATTCACCGAACAAATTAATTTAACTAATGAAAACTTTAATGAAGTTATTTACACTGAAGAAACTAAAATTAATTTTCTTTTTAGTTCTTGGTTTCTATATAAATAAGGTCACAATGGGTGTATTAGGTAGAAAGTGAAATGAATCAATAATCTAATAAATTTGTTAATAAAAAAAGCCATAAAAGAAACTTAAATTCTAAGGGTCCGTTTGACATGGCGGAACAATTGTTGAGCGGTTTCAAAATGCAAATTCATTCGTTTGGAGAAGGTGGTGCGACAGCATCTTCGACGACGTTTGTTATGTTATTTTTCCCCTCCCTCCCCAACGTTTTTGCCTTAGCTCCTTTGCATCTCTGCCCTTCACGTCTCTGCCTCTCTTCTGCTGCCTCTCTTGCGTCTCTGCCCTAAGGACATCTCCTCTCTCCCATCTATGCCGTAAGAAGTGCTCTTCCCTCGCTCTCCCACGGTACCCTTTATCATTCATCTTTGCAATTTGAGGTTGATTTGGAATGTGTGGCTTTCTTTGTGCAATTTGTGGCTTTGCTCTACCATGAAATCAATAATACACTAGAACATGGGATTTTGGATTTTGGTATCCTTTGACATTTGTTTTGTTATTTGTGCTTTTTGCTTTACTCAGTTTGTGGTTTTAGGGCCATTTGGGATTTACTTTTTTTGGTTTGTGGCCCCTGAAATTATGAATTTGAGATTTGTCGACTCTGGAATGACTAGAATTGGATTTTGTCGCCTCTGAAATGAATAGACTTGGAATGTGCTTCTCTTTGTGGATTCAGGAGGCTGGGATGTCTTTTCTAGTTGATGGCCTCTATATATGCTTAATTTCTTATTTTGATTTATCTGGGTGAGTTGCTCTCTTTCTCTGATGGAATGTTTTGATGCAAAACCAAAAAAAAAGGATGGTTTTCGACTTTGGGAAATTGATGGAGTGGAGGCAGTGAATTAGGCTTGGGGTTATGAGGAATTGTTCAATGGTATTTTGTGGATGTTTTTGAAAGAAATGGGGCAACATTTCATTGAGTGGAACAAAGGTGTGGATGTCATTAAGTGCTCTCAGGTCTAAGGCCTTGGAAGGCCATGGGAGGCCTTGGAATGCCATGGAGGTGATGAAAATGTGTTAGAATGCTTCAAAGATTCTCAAGGAAGTTTTCGGTGGTAGTCGTGGTGTGTGTACATGGGAGTGGTGCTGGTGGTGTGTTGATGTAGTGGTGTGGTAGATGGGAGTGGTGGTGTGTTGGGTTGGAGGTGATGACATGATTGTGTTGATGATAAGGTGGTGTGTGTACATGGGAGTGGTGGTGGTGTGTTGTTGGTGTTGGGGTGGTGGTGTGTTGGTGCGAGGATGGTGGTGTGTTGGGTTGATGATACGGTGGTGGTGTGTGTACATGGGAGTGGTGGTGGTGGTGTGTTGATGTGGTGGCGGCTGTGTTGGGTTGGAGGTGGTGGTGTGTCGGGTTGATGATATGGAGGTAGTGGTGATGTGTTGGTGTAACGCCAAATTTAGAGAAATCAAAGCCCCGTTTGAGTCGGCGTTCGGGGGCCTCACGATGCAAAATTGAGCTATTTGGCAAGCGGCGAGTCGTACTTACCTAAACCATGGGTCGTGGGTTGGACCCTGCGACCCGCATTTCTTACTGATTTTATTATAGTGTTGCTTTCCTTTTTTGCGATTTGGAGCAATGCAATCGTCGTGTGCCCTAACTCGCGTTTGTCGTCTGCGATCTCTTGGCCTCTACAATCTCTCGCTTCCTCCTCTCCTTCTCGCCCCCTGCGATCCTCCCGTCTCTGTTCCACAGTGGTAAGCAACGATTGATGTCATTTTTATGGAAGTTTAGATACATACCACTTCACTTCTGATGCGGTTACATACCTTCCACCTAAACAACATTTCTTTATTGAAGTTCACATACATACCACTCAATTCTTGAGTAGGTTACTTTGATGTTGTTTTTATGGAAGACTAAATACANCATAAACTTGCATACTATTATTTCAAGCAATGATAGACCAAATAATTGATATAATTTACTGAGTTGAAGTCCATACAAAAAAATCATTATCTTATCCTCTCAAACAATGACAAAAGAATCATCTCTAGTTGAATCTTGTACTGTCAAATAAATTATAAAGCATGCATTCTTTCGAAGATGCATTCAATGCAAGAGATTTGTAACTACTACATGAGTTTAAATTTGAACCTATACCACTATTAGAGCTTGACTATAAGCCGGTAGCTTGTGCGTTTCAAGATGAGCAGCTTATCCTAAAACACAGCCTGCAGGTCGACCACGGGGGTCAACCTGCGGCCTGCGTTTAGTTTGAAAAATTCAAATGCGGCAGACAACATTTTAAAAAATGAGCAAACCAAACGGTTAGACGGCGTTTTCAAAAACGCCGCCGCACTTATAAGCTGCCCCAAATGGGCCCTTAGTATAACATCAAGTCAGATCAAAATTAGGATAATAATCTATCATTAAAGCTATAATCATATCTCAATAGAAACATCTACAAGAAATTAAGTCTACAACTAGAAATAAAATTGAACCTATACCAAAGCAAAAGACGGAATTTGAGTATGAAATTGAATGGGTATGAGCTTAATTCAAATTAAAATATCAAATAGACATTGAATTTAAAATTGAAACTAAACATACAACATATATGAACTAATCTATAAATAGGAAGTTGTGAATATGAACTGTTATGGAAAACTGGGTCTACTTATCAATATGAACCTAAATTTCAAATTGAGTGTGCATCTAGCCTTGAATACAAAGTGACCAAAACATATATTTAGTAGTCCAATGCAACAAGCGATAAAGCGGACCCTCTTAATGTTAAATCAAACTTGGGCCTATTCAATATAGTATATTCATCGAACAAATTAATTTAACTAATGAAAACTTTAATGAAGTTATTTATACTGAAGAAACTAAAATTAATTTTCTTTTTAGTTCTTGGTTTCTATATAAATAAGGTCACAATAGGTGTATTAGGTAGAAAGTAAAATGAATCAATAATCTAATGAATTTGTTAATAAAAAAAGCCATAAAAGAAACTTAAATTCTAAGGGTCCGTTTGGCGGGCAGAACAATTGTTGGGCGGTTTCAAAATGCAAATTCATTCGTTTGGAGAAGGTGGTGTGGCAGAATCTTCGACGACGTTCGTTATGTTATTTTTCCCCTCCCTCCCTCGCGTTTCTGCCTTAGCTCCTTTGCATCTTTGCCCTTCGCGTCTCTGCCACTCTTGTGCTGCCTCTCTTGCGTCTTTGCCCTAGGGAAATCTCCTCTCTCCCATCTATGTCGTAAGAAGTGCTCTTCCCTCGCTCTCTCACAGTACCCTTTATCATTCATCTTTGCAATTTGAGGTTGATTTGGAATGTGTGGCTTTCTTTGTTCGATTTGTGGCTTTGCTGTACCATGAAATCAATAATACACTAGAACATGAGATTTTAGATTTTGGTATCCTCTGCCATTTGTTTTGTTGTTTGTGCTTTTTGCTTTACTCAGTTTGTGGTTTTAGGGCCTTTTGGGATTTACTTTTTTTGGTTTGTGGCGCCTGAAATATACGAATTTGAGATTTGTTGGTTCTGGAATGACTAGAATTGGATTTTGTCGCCTCTGAAATGAATAGACTTGGAATGTGCTTCTCTTTGTGGATTCAAGAGGTTGGGATGTCTTTTCTAGTTGATGGCCTCTATAGATGCTTAATTTCTTATTTCGATTTGTCTGGGTGGGTTGCTCTCTTTCTCGGATGGAATTTTTTTATGCAAAACCAAAAAAAATGGAGGCTTGGGGTTATGAGGAATTGTTCAATGGTGTTTTGTGGATGTTTTTGAAAGAAATGGAGCAACATTTCATTGAGTGGAATAAAGGTGGGGATGTCATTAAGTGCTCTCAGGTCTAAGGCCTTGGAAGGCCATGGGAGGCCTTGGAATGCCATGGAGGTGATCAAAATGTGTTAGAATGCTTCAAAGATTCTCAAGGAAGTTTTCAGTAGTAGTCATGGTGTGTGTACATGGGAGTGGTGCTAGTGGTGTGTTGATGCAGTGGTGTGGTAGATGAGAGTGGTGGTGTGTTGGGTTGGAGGTGATGGCGTGATTGTGTTGATGATAAGGTGGTGTGTGTACATGGGAGTGGTGGCGGTGTGTTGTTGGTGTTGGGGTGGTGGTGTGTTGGTGTGAGGATGGTGGTGTGTTGGGTTGATGATACGGTGGTGGTGTGTGTACATGGGAGTGGTGGTGTTGGTGTGTTGATATGGTGGTGGCTGTGTTGGGTTGGAGGTGGTGGTGTGTCGGGTTGATGATATGGTGGTAGTGGTGATGTGTTGGTGTAACACCCAAATTTAGAGAAATTAAAGCCCTGTTTGAGTCAGCGTTCGACGGCCTCACGATGCAAAATTGAGCAGTTTGGGACGCGGCGAGTCGTGCTGACCTAAAACATGGGTCGTGGGTTGGACCCTGTGACCCGCATTTCTTACTGATTTTATTACAGCGTTGCTTTCCTTTTTTGCGAATTGGAGCAATGCAATCGTCGTGTGCCCTAACCCGCATTTGTCGTCTGCGATCTCTTGGCCTCTGCAATCTCTCGCTTCCTCCTTTCCTTCTCGCCCCCTGCGATCCTCCCGTCTCTGTTCCCCAGTCGTAAGCAACGATTGATGTCATTTTTATGGAAGTTTACATACATACCACTTCACTTCTGATGCAGTTACATACCTTCCACCTAAACCGCATTTCTTTATCGAAGTTTACATACATACCACTCAATTCTTGAGTAGGTTACTTTGATGCTGTTTTTATGGAAGACTAAATACATATCACTCAATTCTGATGTAGTCACATATCTTCCACCTCTGCACTTTTTATTGAAGTTCACATACATACCACTCAATTCTTGAGTAGGTTACTTTAATGTTGTTTTTATGGAAGATTACATACATACCATTCAATTATGATGCAGTTGCATATCTTCCACCTAAACCACACTTTTTATAGAAGTTTACATACATGCCACTCGATTCTTGATAGGTTATTTTTTATGTCATTTTTATGGAAGATTACATATGCATTCCACTCAATTCTGATGTAGTTACATATCTTCCACCTAAATTGCACTTCTTATGGAAAACTACATACATACCACTCGATTCTTGAGTATGTTACTTTGATGTTGTTTTTATGGAAGATTACATACACACCACTCAATTTTGATGCAGTTACATATCTTCCACCAAAAATACACTTTTTATGGATGATAACATAGATACCACTCAATTCTTGAGTAGTAGTTAGTTCTACATGTGCTCGCGGTGGATAGGTAGTTCGGAGAAAGTTCTACATGTGCCTACCGTGGGCAGACAGTCAGAAGAAGTGAGTTCTTCCGGTTGGCAAACAGTCCGATAGATTCTACTGCCGACAGTGAACGAGAATGAATAGCATCTCTGGAAGACGACATAACTCGTGACATACAACGTTAGCATTTTAAAATCAATATTAACATATTAATAATTGTAATTTTAATAGTTTTTTTTTCTTTTTTTAGCAATCTTAATACTCATTGTTAAGTGAGATGTATATAGATTTTTGTACTGTTCTAAAGCAAATTTTTGTTTCTGAAGTATCAAATATATGACTATGATAGTTCTGTTATAAACAATATTATTACATGGGCAGAATGATCATTTGTCAAAAAACAGCTGTCGCAAACAAACAACCAGCCAGTTTATCCGCAGCAGCTTCCTCTTCTCCACAGCAGCTTCTTGACGTAACTAAACAGCTTAATGATAAGTTGCAGGAGCTTATTGATAAGCTGCAGTAGCTTATTGATAAGCTACAACTACCCCAAACTAAACTATTCAAAATGTTGGGGCCAGACCTAAACTTTTCTACAAGCTTTCATCCTCAAAGTGATGGACGAATCGAGGGGATCAATGCCCTCTTAGAGCTATATTTGCGTCACTATGTGAGTGCAAATCAACAAAATTGGGCCAAATTGCTGGATGTGACACAATTCTCCTTCAATTTACAAACAAGTGAAGCAACCAACATGCGTCCTTTTGAGATAATCATGGAACAAGAACCCATAACTCCCCTTTTCCTCACAACCAACTATGAAGGAAAAAGTCCAACATCTTTCAAGTTTGCCAAGTCTTGGAGTGAGCAAAGGGAGCTAGCTAGAGCAACATTTCACTAAGCTGCAAGGATGATAAAGAAGTGGACACATAAAAAGCGGAAGCATATCAAGTTTAAAGAAGGAGATCTAGTCTTTGTAAAAACTTCTACCCAACAATTCAAAACATTTCAAAAGGTACATAAATGGTTGATTCGAAGATATGAAAAGCCTTTCGAAGTAATGAAGCAAGTGGGAAAGAACTCCTACAAACTCAATCTTCAACCAAAACTAATGATACATCCAGTCTTTCGTGTAAGCATATTAAAACCCTATCATGAAGACATTGGAAGACCCTTTAAGAGGGATTTCAAAGCAAAGAAGTTGAAGAAATACTGACAAACAGGGTGATCAGACGACAAGGGGTGACAAAAAAACAAGGAGTATCACAGCAAGTGGAGAAGATTGTCTGATAACGAAGCTAGTTGGAAGCATGAAGACACACTATGACAATTTAAAGAAAAGATCCAGTAGTATCAAGAGAATTGCGCAATGAGGGCATTACGAGCTTAAGTTGGAGAGAGTGTCACACTCTATATCTCCAAAGAAATTTGCAAGACAACCATGGGATAGAAGATTCTAGAAAAGTCTAGAAGGAGGAGAGCAACCCAAGTAACTATAGAAGGCTCCATCAATTTCTAGAGAACGTTATAAGGAAAAAGTCTGTACTCCTTGGCTTCTATGTTCGAGAGACCCCTTAAATTAAATGCTCCTACCTATAATCTCACGAGACGAGCTATGGCTGGAGTTTTAATCAAACGGGATGTCACTTTACCCCCACCTGATGAGATTTGAATTGGATCGGCTCACAATAGATACTGGCAGCAAGTTTTATTAGAACAACACCCCTCTTATTGTACTCACTGTCGAATGTTTGGCCACGGTAAGGACCAATGCTTCAAGCTACATCCTGAATTGAGGAAAGCGGGAAATTTGAAACAGTCACACATAGAGCAGACGTCTTTGCTCCCTATGGAAAATTCTAAGGTTTCTCCGACAGATGCCATGGCTGTCGTCTCCCACCCAACTGTTACCCCTTTGGTCTAGACTGAGGGACCGCATGTTGGGCGTGTCGTGCAAGTCATACCTGCTCTCCTGCCTACTACTTCAAATGCTAAGAAAGGTCGACTCTCATCAGCCTCTCTCCCTGATGCATTGAATACTGATAATAATCAATATCCTATTACCTCTAATGCTATTTACCCGGTTGGAGAAGCTGAGCAGGTGTTACCTGTTCCAGATCCTCCTATCATTTCTATTTCTGAGGAAGCTCGCCTTCTTCGGCCTCTCTTCCTGACGCTTTGAATACTGATAATATTTCTCTATATTCTCATCATTCTGATGCCCTCTCTGATAATCCTTTGGAGGATATTTCTAAAATTTTAAGGGATGAATAACATGTTCAAAAGTATNAGCTTTGAATACTGATAATATTTCTCTATATTCTCATCATTCCGATGCCCTCTCTGATAATCCTTTGGAGGATATTTCTAAAATTTTAAGGGATGAATGACATGTTCAAAAGTATCGTCGGAGGAAGTATAGAGGGCAAGAGGAAGCGCAAAAACACAATAGTGGGAATACCTTGTTTGATATGAATCACTATTTTTCAGATGGAGAAAATTGACGGACCCGAACTAAATGTTCTAGTAAGGGTCATACGTCTACTCATGATTAATGTCCTAATTTAGAATATCAGGGGAGTTGCGGATCCTCACTCCCTTGGTAGACTCAAGTCAATGATAAGGATTCATAAGGTCGGTATCTTTGGTATTTTGGAACCTTTGGTCTCCTGTCCGGATGATCGCATTTTTGGTAAATTCAAAAACCTTTCTTTCTTTGCTAATTGCTCTAACAAGATTTGGTTGTTTTGGCGGAAGCATATCACAATCGATGTCTTTATCGATGATAGACAGTTTGTGCACACTTTCTTTTCTATAAATATTTTCTCTGGATGTCTCACTTTTGTTTACGCCGGGACTACTAATGCTGCTAGATATGATCTATGTCACAAACTTTCTGATATGGGTGCCTTAATCCATCAGAATTGGATGGTTGTAGAAGATTTCAATATGATGATGCATGAATCTAAAAAAAGGGGAGGTCGGAGAATTGACACCACTTTAACTGATAAATTTACTGAAGCTTTGGATTTGGCTGGCATTTCTGATATNGATATGAATCACTATTTTTCAGATGGAGAAAATTGACGGACCCGAACTAAATCTTCTAGGAAGGGTCATATGTCTACTCATGTTTAATGTCCTAATTTGGAATATCAGGGGCGTTGTGGATCCTCACTCCCTTGGTAGACTCAATTCAATGATAAGGATTCATAAGGTTGGTATCTTTGGTATTTTGGAACCTTTGGTCTCCTGTCCGGATGATCGCATTTTGGGTAAATTCAAAAACCTTTCTTTCTTTGCTAATTGCTCTAATAAGATTTGGTTGTTTTGGCGGAAGCATATCACAGTCGATGTCCTTATCGATGGTAGATAGTTTGTGCACACTTTCTTTTTTATAGATGCTTTCTCTGGATGTCTCACTTTTGTTTACGTCGGGACTACTAATGCTGCTAGATATGATCTTTGGCACAAACTTTCTGATATGGGTGCCTTAATCTATCAGAATTGGATGGTTGTAGAAGATTTCAATATAGTGATGCATGAATCTAAAAAATGGGGAGGTCGAAGAATTTACACCACTTTAACTGATAAATTTACTGAAGCTTTGGATTTGGCTGGCATTTCTGATCTGGGCTTTGTTGGTTTCAAGTTTACTTGGAAAAGGGGAAAGCTTTTTGAACGCCTAGATAGGTAATTTGCTAATCAATTGTGGATTGCTTCTTATGGTTTTTCGCAAGTTCAACATCTTTGTAGATCTGGGTCTGATCATAACCCCCTTCTTTTGTCCTTTGATTTTTTCAAAATGATTTCCACCTATCAATTTCGTTATCTAAACGTCTGGGATAGACATGATGATTTTTTGCGGGTCATTGCTATCAATTGGAGATGTGAGGAAGTGTGCAATGTATGGTTCACTCTTTGGAAGCTGCATAAAAATGTGGCTTCTGCTCTAAAATCTTGGAATTGGGATGTATTTGGTGATGTTCATGCTAGAGTTAAGAGGGCGGAGCAGAGGGTCAGTCTCCTACAGGCTCTTGATGAATCTTCTGACGATATTATCCATGACTTACAGGAGGCTATTAAAGAATTATTGGAGCAACAAAAAGTTGGGGAAACCCACTTCTCTCAAGGTGATCGAAACACCAAATACTTCCATGCTTGCATTAAACAAAGACGAGCCAATAATTCTATTGTGAGGATTAAAAATGATGAGGGGAGATGGATTACTGGGGATGAGGAGATTGGGGAGAGCTTTGTTCTTTATTTCTCTAAACTTTTTGGTTTTTATGAGACCTAGGGCTCTATTGATGCTTCTTTATTTGATGATGTACGTCATCACATGGTGGATCTTGATCTCTGTAGTATCCCTTCGGATGAGGAAATTTATTCTACTCTTCTGGACATTAATTGCAACAAGGATCCTAGGCCTGATGGATTCACCTCTGCTTTCTATATTAAATGCTGGAGTATTGTTAAAGATAACGTGGTGGAAGCTATACACAGTTTCTTTAAGGGGGAGACCCTTGGAAATTATTTCTCTACCGCTACTATCGTTCTTATTCTCAAAAACACTCAAAAAAGCTCTTGGACCAATTTAGACCTATTTCCCTGACTTCTGTCATATCTAAGATGATTAATAAAATTTTGGTCAGACGTATTCAACCTAATCTCCACAAATTAATTTCCTTGAATCAATCCGCCTTTATTCAAGGGCGAGGGATCACGGATAATATTATGCTTGCGTTGGAACTCATTTTGATATTGATAAAAAATGTGGAGGGGGAAACATGATTACTAAATTGGATATTCGCAAGGCTTATGATTCTGTTAGTTGGGAGTTTATCTTGAAGGTGCTTAAAGCTAAGGGCTTTTCCTAGGATTTTTGCAAAATTATTCTCTCTTGGCTCCATTGCAATAAATGCAACATACTCATCAATGGTCAATCTCGGGGCTTCTTTAGTGCAGGGCTTGGGATAAAGCAGGGTGACCCCTTATCCCCTACTATTTTCATTTTAATATTTGATTATTTTTCTCGCCTTTTAAATAACCTTTTCAGGAGAAACTCCACTTTGCAATACGCTAATAAATCAAATACGTCGGTAACACATTTAACGTATGCCGATGATATGATATTGTTCTCAAATGCTAGCAAAAAAACGGAGAGGTATATTCACAGTTTAATGGTGGAATTCCAATCTGTCTCTGGTCTCCTTTTTAATGTCAATAAATGCAACTTATACATGAAAAATATGGTCAATCGTTCTAATGCGTGCTGAATTGCTAATTTTACTGGTTTCTCTATTTCTACCATTCCACTTAGATATCTGGGGGTCTTCTTACTTAAAGAAAGAAAGAGACGAATTCAGTTTGATGATATGGTGAAAAAGGTGCGGAAGAAAATCTCGGATTGGAAAAATAATTTCCTTTCTTTTGGGGGTAGAATTACGTTGCTCAGAAGTATCTTACATTCTCTTCCTGTATATACTCTTCAAGCTTTCCAACACAAGAAAAGCACTATTTTGAGCCTCCAAAGATGTTTTAATAAGTTTTTATGGGTGGGGAATCATTTAGGTAGAAGATGGATGCTTGGAAGAATATTTGCAAACCCTTTCATGCTGGTGGTTTGTGTTTCAAATCTCTGCACCATATTGCTGATATTAATGTTTTTAAACAATGATTTAATTTTCGGAAAGATGATTCCTTGTGGGCCATTTTCATGGAAATATTGTCACTCCTCTCATCCAACATTGATCAATTGGCGGATGGGGGATTCCACTATGTGGAAGAGAATGCTTCATACTAAAGATTGTGCAAAGGATTTCATTTACTGGGAGGTGGGGAGTGGAAACATTTCCTTTTGGCATGACTGTTGGTCCCATGTAATGCTTGATATGAGGGATACAAAGTCTTTAAGTCTTATGGTTTCTGACACTTGGGTGAATGGTCATTGGAATTTTCCTCTCCTCCTTAGTCTTCTGGGTTTTGAGGGAGCTACTTTCATCTCAACCATTCCAATTGAGCCTCTTTTGCAAGATACTCCTACATTGAAATTTCCAATGTCTTGCTCCACTACCAAATCTTTATATTCCGGAGCTCCCTTGGGAAGAGGGTGTGTGGAGTTGGGCATTAACTCCCTCTATGTCTTTCCTGGCTTGGCGGATTTTCAACTTGTTATTCCTTGTGATGATATATTAAAAATGAAGGGGTTGAGACTTGCTTCACGTTATTGTTTGTGTAACTCGGCAGAGGAGACTGTTGAGCATATTTTCTTTTCTTGCCCTTTTCACTTTTATTTGGAGGAAGGTTGGCATGTGGTTTGACACTATTGTGAATCCGGAGCGGAATCTCTTACTTACCACCTGATTTGCAATCCAGATCATAAACAGAAACATTTTTTGCAAGTCTACCCTTTACATTATATGCTGATTTATTTGGATGGCTCGTAATGATATGATACATGAGGGTAAAGCCATTCATACTAGAATGGTCTTTACTAATATTATTGCATATATTAATAACCTTTGGAGAACGGGTAATGCTAAACAAAGCTTCTTTTCGGGTATTAACTATTTTCTTTCTATGGGGCCTGCGATTATGGCTGAGAGGATATCTCCTCTTCTCTCGGTTTTGGTGAGATGAAGGCCACCTCCCAGGGGTTGGGTAACGTTTAACACCGATGGGAGTTGGAAATCTAACAGTGCGGGCTATGGGCGCATTGCTAGGAATTTTGCAGGGAACTGTATTCTTTTCTTTTCTTCTCCCTCTTACGCTGATACTCCTATGGAGGCGGAGGCTCGGGCCATCTTTATAGTTGTCATGATAGCTCACTCTCTTAGATGGCATTTTATTATATTTGAATGTGATAATCACATCTTGGTTTACATTATTGTCAGTGGTGTCGAGGCCCCTTGGGATATCCTCTATTATATTAAGAGGATTAAAGGCTTAATCTTTAATATGAATGTCATATGGAATTTCAATTANGGTGGAATTCCAATCTGTCTCTGATCTCCATTTTAATGTCAATAAATGCAACTTATACATGAAAAATATGGTCAATCGTTCTAATGCGTGTTGGATTGCCAATTTTACTGGTTTCTCTATTTCTACCATTCCACTTAAATATCTGGGGGTCTTCTTACTTAAAGAAAGAAAGAGACGAATTTAGTTTGATGAGATGGTAAAAAATGTGCGGAAGAAAATCTCGGATTGGAAAAATAATTTCCTTTCTTTTGAGGGTAGAATTACGTAGCTCAGAAGTATCTTACATTCTCTTCCTTTATATACTCTTCAAGCTTTCCAACCCAAGAAAATCACTCTTTTGAGCCTCCAAAGATGTTTTAATAAGTTTTTATGGGTGAGGAATCATTTAGGTAGAAGATGGATGCCTTGGAAGAATATTTGCAAACCCCTTCATGTTGGTGGTTTGGGTTTCAAATCTCTGCACCATATTGCAAATATTAATATTTTTAAACAATGGTTTAATTTTCGGAAAGGTGATTCTTTGTGGGTCATTTTCATGTATGGGAAATATTGCCACTCCTCTCATCCGGCATTGATCAATTGGCGGTTGGGGGATTCCACTATGTGGAAGAGAATGCTTCATACTAAAAATTGTGCAAAGGATTTCATTTACTGAGAGGTGGGGAGTGGAAACATTTCCTTTTGGCATGACTGTTGGTCCCATGTAATGCTTGATATGAGGGATACAAGGTCTTCAAGTCTTATGGTTTCTGACACTTGGGTGGATGATCATTAGAATTTTCCTCCCCTCCTTAATCTTCTGGGTTTTGAGGGAGCTACTTTCATCTCAACCATTCCAATTGAGGCTCTTTTGCAATATACTCATACATTGAAATTTCCAATGTCTTGCTCCACTACCAAATCTTTATATTCCGGAGCTCCCTTGGGAAGAGGGTGTGTGGAGTTGGGCATTAACTCCCTCTATGTCTTTCCTGGCTTGGCGGATTTTCAACTTGTTATTCCTTGTGATGATATATTAAAAATGAAGAGTTTGAAACTTGCTTCACGTTGTTTGTGTAGCTCGGCGGAGGAGACTGTTGAGCATATTTTCTTTTCTTGCCCTTTTCACTTTTATTTGGAGGAATGTTGGCATGTGGTTTGACACTATTGTGAATCCGGAACGGAATCTCTTACTTACCACTATGATTTGCAATCCAGATCATAAACAGAAACATTTTTTGCAAGTCTACCCTTACATTATATGCTGATTTATTTGGATGGCTCGTAATGATACGATACATGAGGGTAAAGCCCTTCAGACTAGAATGGTCTTTACTAATATTATTGCATATATTAATAACCTTTGGAGAACGGGTAATGCTAAACAAAGCTTCTTTTCGGGCATTAACTATTTTCTTTTGATGGGGCCTGCGGTTATGGCTGAGAGGATATCTCCTCTTCTCTCGGTTTTAGTGAGATGAAGGCCACCTCCCAGGGGTTGGGTAAAGTTTAACACCGATGAGAGTTGGAAATCTAACAGTGCGGGTTGTGGGCGCATTGCTAGGAATTTTGCAGGGAATAATATTCTTTTCTTTTCTTCTCCCTCTTATGCTGCCATCTTGATGGTTGTCATGATAGCTCAATCTCTTAAATGACATTTTATTATATTTGAATGTGATAATCGCATCTTGGTTTACATTATTGCCAGTGGTGCCGAGGCCCCTTAGGATATCCTCTATTATATTAAGAGGATTAAAGGCTTAATCTTTAATATGAATGTCATATGGAATTTCAATTATCGGGAGGGAAATCAACCCGCAAATTGGCTTGTTATCTTAGGTAGAGCCACTAAAAACTGTTGGGTGGGATCTGATCCCCCCTCCTTTAAACATTTTGTTGGTTGGTGACAAAATTGATGCCCCATATGTTCGTCGGGATGTCTCCTCTTAGCTTTATTATTTATTTGGTGGTATGGTTTGGCCTTGGATTTCATTGGGCATGTCCTTAAATTTCTTTTCCTACTTCGGTGGTTCTCGGTTGGGGCGGTGGTTGCCGCTCACCTGATATTTATGGCAGTACCTACTTTTGGGTTTTGCGGTACTTTCTTTCGGTGNAGATGCCCCATATGTCCGTCGGAATGTCTCCTCTTAACTTTATTATTTATTTGGTGGTATGGTTTGGCCTTGGCTTTCATTGAGCATGTCCTTATATTTACTTTCCTACTTCGGTGGTTCTCGGTTGGGGCGGTGGTTGCCTCTCACCTGATATTTATGGCAGTACCTACTTTTGGGTTTTGCGGTACTTTCTTTCGGTGCCAGCCTTTGCACCTGAGTTTATGGGTTATATTGGCTTCATTAACTCAATCTCTACTTTCACGGGTCCTCTTTCTTTCCTTTGTCTTTATTACTGCAGATTCTCTCGTGAAAATCAGAAGTTTGTGATGTTAATGGTGATGCCTCTTGGAGCTCTTCACTTGGTCTTTGTGTTCTTTCTTAATTTTTTGGTGTACATCTTTTGTGGGGTATACAATTACTTTATTATACTGGATTTAATGTTTTTTTGGGTACACTTTTTCCTTTTTATCCTTTTGGTATAGAATTTTAACGTGGATAAAGGAACCCCTAGGTTTTTTATTTTGTTTGTAGACGGGGATCCTTATTCCCTCCCTATTTTTGTACTTTTAATTTATATGAACACATAGGGAGCCACAAGTTGCTCTTTCCCCTATATATATATATAAGAATGGTGTAGAACTATCTAAAAACTATATTATTCTAGAATATTCTCTTATGTTTGGAGGGGACAATAAATAGGAGTCCCTCCCCCTCATTT
Source organism: Phalaenopsis hybrid cultivar (assembly GCA_002079205.1). Classification (NCBI taxonomy): domain Eukaryota; kingdom Viridiplantae; phylum Streptophyta; class Magnoliopsida; order Asparagales; family Orchidaceae; genus Phalaenopsis; species Phalaenopsis hybrid cultivar. The sequence continues at coordinate 33,472 of JXCR01041160.1, forward strand.
GGATCCATCCAGGATTCCAAGCATTCAAGTGTTGTAATCACTCTTTCTTAGTGAAGTGCCTTTTTTCTCCAATACTTCACCCTATTCCCCTTCTAAGAGTATTTTGTGACTACAAATCTCAGCGTTGTGAGGATTAGGATCTAGTGCCAAAGAGGAGCGCTAAAGCCGCACGGGTGATTTGAAATAAGTTAGTCCGTGACATGCTGCTCTAGGTTTAGACACGAGGAATGTAAAAACTGAATGAAATTACGGGAATCTTGAACATTTTGAAGTAAGGTACTCAAGTTGTGTATATAAACATGCATAAATGTTATTATTAAATTTCATTTAACGAAATCCTCTTTTATTTACCCTTTATATTTGCAGTGAAATGCAGCTTGGCGATGAAAGAATCAGTTTGGCTGTAGAAGAAATATAGAAAGAAGTGGGGGAATTTAGGCCTTAAGCGAGATAATCCCAAAATTTGTTATAATGTCGACAAGGCTTACAGGAGGAAAAGTCAATTTGAGGTAAATGCATCAATAAGAAATATGTTATGTTAATGGGAATTTAATTTATGATTTAAAAAATTGAGATAAAATTTTAATACCAAGATTATTTGTGTCAGTGAGCTCAAGGTGAGTCTAGAGAAGGAATNTATTTATACATGCATTCTTATGTATGTTTAATATCAATGGATATTTTAAAAATTGAAATATAAGTTTGCTTGCAATAATTTAGTAAGACTAAATCTCTACTAACTAAATCATGAAGAGTTCGAGTAAGGAATGAGTATTAGTGGAAATTGTATCTATCATCCTCTATTATACTTCTATTTTACCTACACAGGGGCTTCTCTTGGTGATCTCAATACTCCAGACATATCGGCATAGTCCGATTTTACAAAAGAAGTCAAATTGACTTGGATTGTAGTAAAGTGATTCGAGCTAAACTCAAGCAATGTTGTGTTACTTTGCTCACCATCTTGTCACATTCTATCTATTTACATTTCAAAAAAGAAGTAGAGATCAACACAAAAGTGAAGTCATTATAACAAAAAAGTTATTGAAAGGCTATTCATCACCTGCACGATGATTATGGGTCTATTTGGAGCAATTGCAGATGTTTGAACAAGCAACTATGGAGTTGTTGCTCAAAATGTTGTGGTAGCTATTATAATTTTTTTTATATTTTGAAAAAGTCAAATTTCAGCTTTCTAGCAGCCGCAGAAGGTAGCCAAGTCTAGTGGCAAAACCCATACTTCAGCTGCAGTTTTTTAAAAAAGCTGACAAAACACAGTTTTGCCAAACAGAAAAGAACTGCAGTGCGGCACCACACAACCACCGCACCGCCGCCGCCCCAAACGCACCCTTAGGGTCTCTTTAAAGCAGTTGCAGGAGTTTGAAGTAGTTGTGAAGCTGTCATAAAAGAAATTATTTTTCAAAAAGTTGTGGTGGCTATTATAAATTTATCTTATTTTAAAAAGGTTAGACCACAGCTTTCTGACAACCACTACACTTTAACAGCTCATGTTGAAAAACAACTTCTACTACAGAAATTTCTTAAAAGTAGCAAGAAAGCAATTCCCCAAACAGATATCTAGTGGCGGTCTAAAAACGAAGCAAACAGAAAGCTGTCCCAAACAGACCGTAAATTTTCTTCATTGTGCAGCTTCAACAAATAAAAACAATTGTCAATCATGAACTATATTAAGCAATAGTAAGAGCCCCCATGAAAATGTATGATACAGTTACCGCTAAGTTAATCGTTTGGAAGGCTAGCAGATGTATTCAAAGTTTTAGACGTTACGTTTTCTGACTTCATTAGTGGAGGTGCCTATGTGGGCTTTCTATGTTCACATTTTATCTTACTCAAACAGTTACTAAAGAATTTTTACTAAACTAATCCAATTATTGTCAGTATTAAAGCTTAACACTAGGGCTGAATAAGTTAAAGAAATTTGAATGAAGAATGTGGTCAGAATTTCAGGTACTGCAAAAGTTGGTATCAGAAACCATTAAAAATCAGAAATCTTTATAAAAATTTAAAGACAAAAAAAAAAAAAAAAAACTAACCGCAATGAAACAGAGAAAGAAACAAATAATTATAAATCTAAATGATGTATAATTAGATATTAGTACAAAACGTACTTGTTCGAACCCATAAGTAGGACATAGAAAATATTTTGACTCGTCATATTCTCCAACCGGGATATTCACAGGACCCCTAGAGTATGATCCATCCTGCAAGGAGAGCAGAATTAGCNATTATTTATTGTTTCATCAATATAGAATAGCCTTTTAGGGGAGAATTGTAGAAAACATCCTTCATGAAAACAAACCTTTCAATCACACTCTTGATAGGAATTTGGTTATGCATGGGCTCTGCATAGCTCATTATATATAACCGCGTGCATGACTTCATGTGATTCAATGAATATGATAAATCACATCCCAACATGCTTAAGCTTGAGCGACTGATGCCTGCTAGATAAACATATGAAAAGGCTCGTTACTCGTGACACAAAAACAAAATATAATAAAACACTTAGTACTCCAGTTAAATGGCTCAACAAATACAAAGATATATGTCTAAATAAACAAGAAAACTTGGCTGGGACAATAGAAAATACATATTGGGGANGATGCCGCTTGGAGCTCTTCACTTGGTCTTTGTGTTCTTTCTTAATTTTTTGGTGTACATCTTTTGTGGGGTATACGATTACTTTGGTATACTGGATTTAATGTTTTTTTGGGTACACTTTTTCCTTTTTATCCTTTTGGTGTGGCGTTGTAACGTGGATAAAGAAACTCCTAGGTTTTTTATTTTGTTTTTAGACGGGATCCTTATTCCCTCCCTATTTTTGTACTTTTAATTTATATTAACATATAGGGAGCCACGAGCTGCTCTTTCCCCTAATATATATATATATATATATATATATAGTGAAGAATTTTGAGCAAATTTAAGTGTAAACTGACGCATACATTTGCACATGCGAATGGACATGTTAAGAGAGTTAATAATTTCTAAAAGGGAAGGGAGAGAGAGAGGGAGTATGCATGCTTCGATGGGTATAGTATGGATATGATAGGGAAGNCGTGGGGTATACAATTACTTTGGTATACTGGACTTAATGTTTTTTGGGTACACTTTTTACTTTTTATCCTTTTGATATGGAGTTTTAACGTGGATAAATAAACCCCTAGGTTTTTTATTTTATTTATAGACGGGGATCCTTATTCCCTCCCTATTTTTGTACTTTTAATTTATATAACACGTAGGGAGCCACAAGTTGCTCTTTCCCCTATATATATAAGAATGGTGTAGAACTATCTAAAAACTATACTATTCTAGAATATTCTCTTATGCTTGGAGGGGACAATAAATAGGAGTCCCTCCCCCTCATTTGGATCCATCCAGTGTTCCAAGCATTCAAGTATTGTAATCACTCTTTCTTAGTGAAGTGTCTTCTTTCTCCAATACTTCACTCTATTCCCCTTCTAAGAGTGTTTTGTGACTACAAGTCTTAGTGTTGTGAGGGTTAGGATCTAGTGCCAAAGAGAAGCGCTAAAGCCGCACGGGTGATTTGAAATAAGTTAGTCCGTGACATACTGCTCTAGGTTTAGACACGAGGAATGTAAAAACTGAATGAAATTACGGGAATCTTGAACATTTTGAAGTAAGGTACTCAAGTTGTGTATATAAACATGCATAACTGTCATTATTAAATTTCATTTAACCCAAATCCTCTTTTATTTACCCTTTATATTTGCAGTGAAATGCAGCTTGGCGAGGAAAGAATCAGTTTGGCTGTAGAAGAAATATAGAAAGAAGTGGGGGAATTTAGGCCTTAAGCGAGATAATCCCAAAATTTGTTATAATGTCGACAAGGCTTACAGGAGGAAAAGTCAATTTGAGGTAAATGCATCAATAAGAAATATGTTATGTTAATGGGAATTTAATTTAAGATTTCAAAAATTGAGATAAAATTTTAATACCAAGATTATTTGTGTCAGTGAGCTCAAGGTGAGTCTAGAGAAGGAATTCATAGGGAGATTAAGCAGAAAATCAAAGTGAGATATTCAATTACTAAAATAAGAAAAAATTATCCATAAGACTAACTTTTGCTTCTGCTCATTAAAATGTTTTATTTGTTATGTGCTTGCATTTGAAATCCCTTCCAAATTGAGCATATTAGATAATTCTAGTAGAGTTTAATTCATGTAATTGTATACCATATTTAATTTCAGTTTCATAACATTTTGTTAGAAATGCATAGTTAAACACAAATGATGGTTTTCACCTGTACAAAGTATTCTTGTACATGTTAATAAAATTGATTATTAATAGGTACATTTATGTTAAGTAAATATTACAAAGAAAATAATTATTGCAGGTAAAATAATCAAGAAGATGTCATGAAATTTGTGATAGGTATATGGCTATAATAATAACTTGTGCAAAGAAAGAAAGAAATTCTAATGAGATGAGCCATGATAGAGAAATAATTAAAATTCCGACTCATAATATCAAGGATGAAGAATAATCAACTAGTATCAAGGGGTCATTGATAGGTATGACATTAAATGACTTAACTTTTATCAGTTGTTATTATGACTGACGGGATAGAAAATAATATAATAAAATAAAACATGTCAAAATAGTTGTAAAGATGATATACCATTTCTAAGACACTGAATATTAATAAGAAAATAAAAGTAGAAGCATATATGAAATTGTTTAATATAATGAATTAAGGTAATTTTCAGTAGTTGCTTTGTTTATTTCTAATCACTATTGCAATCACTATTGCATATACTGCTTAAGATCAAGTTTTTCTTATTATTTAAGTATCAAAATATATTTTATTATTTTATTGTTGTTGCTTATATTAGTCATTGATATGCACCTTATTTCTCATCATATGTTTGAATCTTATTTTATCAATAATTAGCTTATCGAGCATAAAGTTTATCAGATATTATAATATTGAATTTCAAAGAAGGGAACTGAGCAAATTGATCCCTGGTTAGAAGACCGTACCATTTTGTATAGCTTTTGATTGTGTAGTTTTGGGAGTTAATAAAAAATAGTGGTACCTGAAATAGATAGACCTTTCTAGCATGTATGAGTTTATAATTTAAGTATTTTTAAAAGTTCTATATTTTATTTGACGATTATTTATATATGCATTCTTATGTATGTTTAATATCAATGAATATTTTAAAAATTGAAATATAAGTTTGCTTGCAATAATTTAGTAAGACTAAATCTCTACTAACTAAATCATGAAGAGTTCGAGTAAGGAATGAGTATTAGTGGAAATTGTATCTATCATCCTCTATTATACTTCTATTTTACTTACACAGGGGCTTCTCTTGGTGATCTCAATACTTCAGACAGATCGGCATAGTCCAATTTTACAAAAGAAGTCAAATTGACTTGGATTGTAGTAAAGTGATTCGAGCTAAACTCAAGCAATGTTGTGTNCGATCTCAATACTTCAGACATATCGGCATAGTCCGATTTTACAAAATAAGTCAAATTGACTTGGATTGTAGTAAAGTGATTCGAGCTAAACTCAAGCAATGTTGTGTCACTTTGCTCACCATCTTGTCACATTCTATCTATTTACATTTCAAAACAGAAGTAGAGACCAACACAAAAGTGAAGTCATGATAACAAAAAAGTTATCGAAAGGCTATTCATCACTTGCACGATGAATAAGAGTCTGTTTGGAGCAATTGCAGATGTTTGAACAAGCAACTATGGAGTTGTTGTTCAAAATGTTGTGGTAGCTATTATANTCAAAACAGAAGTAGAGACCAACACAAAAGTGAAGTCATTATAACAATAAGTTATCAAAAGGCTATTCATCACTTGCACGATGATTAAGGGTCTATTTGGAGCAATTGCAGATGTTTGAACAAGCAACTATGGAGTTGTTGTTCAAAATGTTGTGGTAGCTATTATAATTTTTTTTTATTATGAAAAAGTCAAATTGCATCTTTCTAGCAGCCGCAGAAGGTAGCCAAGTCCAGTGGCAAAACTCATATTTCAGCTGCAGTTTTTTAAAAAAGCAAACAAAACACAGTTTTGCCAAACAAAAAAAAACTGCAGTGCGGCACCACACAACCACCGCACCTCCGCCGCCCCAAACACACCCTTAGGGTCTCTTTAAAGCAGTTGCAGCTATTTGAAGTAGTTGTGAAGCTGTCATAAAAGAAATTATTTTTCAAAAAGTTGTGGTGGCTATTATAAAATTTTNAAGGTAGCCAAGTCCAGTGGCAAAACCCATATTTCAGTTGCAGTTTTTTAAAAAAGAAGGCAAAACACAGTTTTGTCAAACAGAAAAAAACTGCAGTGCGGCACCACACAACCACCGCACCGCCGCCGCCCCAAACACACCCTTAGGGTCTCTTTAAAGCAGTTGCAGCTATTTGAAGTAGTTGTGAAGCTGTCATAAAAGAAATTATTTTTCAAAAAGTTGTGGTGGCTATTATAAAATTTTCTTATTTTAAAAAGTTCAGACCACAACTTTCTAACAGCCACCACACTTTAACAGCTCATGTTGAAAAGCAACTTTCAACTACATAAATTTCTTAAAAGTAGCAAGAAAGCAATTCCCCAAACATGATTCTAGTGGCGGTCTGAAAACAAAACAAAAAAAAGGCTGTCCCAAACAGACCCTAAGTTTTCTTCATTGTGCAGCTTCAACAAATAAAAACAATTGTCAATCATGAACTAATTGAAAGTTTTAGACGTTACGTTTTCTGACTTCATTAGCGGAGGTGCCAATGTGGGCTTTCTATGTTCACATTTTATCTTACTCAATTAGTTATTAAAGAATTTTAACTAAACTAATCCAATTATTGTCAGTATTAAAGCTTAACACTAGGGCTGAATAAGTTAAAGAAATTTGAATGNAGTAGTTGTGAAGCTGTCATAAAAAAAATTATTTTTCAAAAAGTTATGGTGAATATTATAAATTTATCTTATTTTAAAAAGTTTAGACCACAGCTTTCTGACAGTAACCACACTTTAACAGCTCATGTTGAAAAACAACTTTCTACTACAAAAATTTCTTAGAAGTAGCAAGAAAGCAATTCCCCAAACAGATATCTAGTGGTGAAACGAAGCGAAGAAAGCTGTCTCAAATAGACCGTAAGTTTTCTTCATTGTGCAGCTTCAACAAATAAAAACAATTGTCAATCATGAACTAAATTAAGCAATAGTAAGAGCCCCCATGAAAATGTATGATACAGTTACCGCTAAGTTATTCGTTTGGAAGGCTAGCGGATGTATTCAAAGTTTTAGACGTTACGTTTTCTGACTTCATTAGTGGAGGTGCCTGTGGGCTTTCTATGTTCACATTTTATCTTACTCAAATAGTTATTAAAGAATTTTTACTATACTAATCCAATTATTGTCAGTATTAAAGCTTAACACTAGGGCTGAATAAGTTAAAGAAATTTGAATGAAGAATGTGGCCAGAATTTCAGGTACTGCAAATGTTGGTATCAGAAACCATTAAAAATCAGAAATCTTTATAAAAATTTAAAGACAAAAAAAAAAAAAAAAAA
>JXCR01041160.1:51937-77158 GCA_002079205.1 Phalaenopsis hybrid cultivar
TTTTGGTTGAAAAACAAAGCTCTCAACCACTAGGCCAAGATGGATTGTATATCTTTCAAACTATCTTTTTGAAGATCATTCCTCATATGTTCAGGTTTGTCCCAAAACCTCATACCATGTTTAATTTTTTTAGGGTGTTATGGCTAATGTTCCTCCCCAAGTAGCCCATTGGTGGTGATTATATAATCATCTGCTAATATTATCACCAAGAATACTCAAAAAGTTATTGAAATGCAGCAACATCTTCCCACAAGGTAAACAAAATTGTGATTTATAATCGCAGGTTTCTGATTCTGTTTGGAGCTTTCCAGGTATTGACTCTCTCCTGAATAAAAGATTTCAAGTTCTTTATACCATGCGAGGCAAAAATTAGAAGAATATTTATCAGTACTCTTCTATTTTCACTAGGCCTCAAACTAGGTGACCCAAATGAAATCTATGTATCTTTTCTACTATATTGTTTTCTTTTTTTTTTCTCTTACATTTCTTGTTAAATGTCTTTGATGCACTCTTTCTTTAGTTGGTTGATGATTTTGGTTTCTATAAAAAAACCCAACATAATTGAAAAGCTCGGTTCAAAATAGGACTTTGCCACTGAATATAAATAGAATTTCAGAATTCAATCATAACAATTTATATATTAAAGGATATACAACATAAAGGGAAAACTATAATATTGGATGAGGCTTGTGAATAAGCCCTATGAGAATAGATCATGTTTAAAATAGCTCCAATTTAGCCTTGTATACTTTTTATTTAGCATTGATTTTAGTGCATGGAATCTAAGGTCCTAAAGCTTTGCATAGTATTCCATTTATGAATTTCAACCTAACATGACATGCTAGTATTGAATGCCTCGTGGGGAAATTTAGTCTCATTATTCCAAAATTGTTCTTAGAAAATGGTTCGAGTCTTTTAATACTATATAAATGAAAATAAGATACTCAATAACTAATTAATACATTGCAACAAAACCAATTAATAGGCCAAATAACATCTACAGATCAAAATAATAAGCATAAATGGCTATATAAATCAATTAATCATAAAAGATAATTCAATATAGTTACTTAGGTATGGAAAATGACAGCCTTTATTGAAGCCGTATTCTATCACACCAAATGAACAAAGCAAAATTTGTTGGATGCAATCAACTCGTTGCCACATTATAGTGATTATGCAGAGATAAATTCAATGTAAACATTTACATCATCTTGCAATAATGAAGTGCTTGTGGTGTATGACTATGCCACTTGCTTTGCATGCTTTCATAAAAATAATAACTCTATCTATATTTGATTTATTATTTGATAGAGCTGCTAGTCATTCTCACTAGGACATACCCCTAGATAACCCCAAAAGATATGAATAATCATTCTTAATTGATAATGTTCCTCAAGTACATCCTCGAAATGAAATTAACAATAGCAGCTTGTGCACATAGGAAACCAAACCCAATAATCAAAATAAAACCTATTTAATGCCATGTATTGTGTTGGGTAAATTTGATTATGTCGCCTAGTTCCTCTCTTCTTGGGGTTCCCTCCAAAGATGGGGAATACTTGACATAGTATGCCTTCCATTGATTCAATGTTCACCTACTGCGCGAGTCCTTTTCGAAGTCCACACGGGATCTTAAGCTATCAAAAGTAGGTGATCCTAAAGTCTACACACACCAAATATATATCAAAATCATAAACATAAATGGCTCTAAAAACAATTTAATGAAGTTGCTTGCATATGGAAAATGGTAGCCTAATTCAAAGCAATATTCTATCACACCATATGAGAAAAACGAAATATTTGTTGGATGCAATCAACTTGATAGTTGGAAGTTTCAAGCCTCATCAAAACAATTTGGAGCCAACTTAACGGAATAACTGTTGCTCAACCCAATCATGTGTTGCAACCGATCTATTCAAGAACCTTCACCACATGTTTTATATGTCAATTTAAGCTCAATGGTAGCTAGAAGTTAGAAAAACATGATTTGAAGCATAACAAATATTCTAAATTCCATTATTTATTTAAATGTAGTTAAAAATAAATTGAGAAATTCAAATTAGTAAACAACTTTAATTTATACAAGTGAGGAATACTTTTTCAAATTTAAAATGAATAATAATAAAAGCATCACTTGTTAAAAAATTCTTTTTTTCATTTTACAAACAATCAAATGAACTCAATATATCAATGTGAAATGGCTTGTGGGCGCATTGAATAGCTATTGTAGGGTAAAAAAAAAAATATAATCTGGTGGTGCAACTCAAGTCAGATCGTTATAGATCTAAGCCAAACTACTACCAAAACCGAATACATTCAACCACACCATTTTTGGAATCATACCCGACTCAAAGTGGATCAAAACAAACTAGATCCAAATTTATCGATTAAGTTTTATTTTCTAGTTCAAATTTAGACATTTGCTTGGTCAAAATAAATGACAAATAGAAATATAAAGCAAGACAGCTTGTTATCAAATGGCAACATACATGGTGACTTCAAAGCATTCAGTCCGCAATTCAAATTGTATATATGTGCAACTGTAATGCACTTTATTTAACCTCCATTTACATGAGCACAACAAAATAACAATATGAAACCATCTTCTACTTTCATTATTTTCCATTTAAACGTAAACTTACTTTTAAAATTGATTAGATTAGGCCATATCACTCATCAGAACCGAATACTAACACATTAAATTGATTTGAAGCATTTTAAGAACCAGACCAACCAGGCTCGCACTACAATCAAACCAAANTCATTATTTGCCATTTAAACGTAAACTTACTTTTAAAATTGATTAGATTAGGCCATATTACTCATCAGAACCGAAAACTAACACATTAAATTGATTTGAAGCATTTTAAGAACCAGACCAACCAGGCTCGCACTACAATCAAACCAAATTGGCCTGTTCGGTTAGGATTGGTTCTTCGGTTCTTCTTAAACACTCCTAAATTACAATCGTCAAACCAACCTGAGTCTGGAGTACAGTCTCTACTTCCGTCAGCATAGCCCCGGAAACCATCACGGTAGAATCCCCACTCCTGCTGGAGTCCTTCACCTTTTTCCTCAGCTTCCTCCTCCGTTTCAAGCCTTTCTTCTCCTCCGCGGCTTTCTTGGACGCAAGCTCGTTGTCGATACTCCAAACATTGTCCTTCTTTTTGGCCCTAACCGCCTCATACCTTCCCGCCCTTTGCTTCCAAACCTGAGGCCGCCTGTCTCTGTCAGAAAGATTAAAGGAAAAACTAACTGCGGCGGATGAGAAGTGCGGCAAGGGTCGGCTAGCGCAGAAGCGGAACCCTGTAAGCGGGCGGAGGTTGTGGCGGCACAAGGCTTCAGCGTAGTGAGCTTGCATTGCGGATGTTGGAAGCTACTTGGATTGTTTGGTGAATAAAAAAAAAACGGAAATTTACACCGATACCATAAAGTTTTATGTATAGTTCGATATTTATACCATGCAATTTTTTTGTATTTACATATTGAACACTCAAAATTTGATATTTTCACTTATAACACAACTTTTGTGTCATAAATTTATGCATAAAAATATATATTTCACTTTTAAAAATATAGTGATTGTGATATTTTTAATGTGATGTTAAAAATTCAGAGTAATATGTACGCAAATATGAATGTTTAGTTGTTAGAAATGCAAATACGTAAGAATTGTGTGATACGTATGTAAATGTCCTTAAAAAAATTAGATAAGCATATGGATAGTTTAAATTTTAATATAACTTCAAAAATAACATAAACATTAATTTATTTAGAAGTCACACATTTTAATCCATAACTATGATTTAGTATGATTATTGTTATGTGTTAGATGATTCATGACGAAAGAGTGATATAAACTTCTTAATATGATATGAAGATTGGACACATAAAGTTAAAAGAAGAATTGTTAGAGGGGACACTGAGATTTCTTATGTAGAAAACCCAAAAAAGAAAAAAAAAACCATGACACCTAGCCCAGTTGAAATGGTACCATGCCCTAGGATTATGGTGAGGGAGACTTCACTTGTAGGGACGAATAGCGTATTTTTTTGTCTCTATGACCCATTTTATATATTGAAAGTAGCGATTATAAAATAGAAAGGGAGAGAGATCTCACTAAAGAAGATGAATCTAGAGAGAAGGGTAAAAAATGCTCTAATACATGCTAGGGTCCTCCTATTTATAGAAGATAAAGAGATAAAAGGTAAAATTACATGCTTTCCTCTACATTAATAGGGGTTGTACAGGGTATTATTGTCTTTTTGCCCACCTGGACCTTCTGCTCGTCAGGTCTTTAAGTAGGTTGACTGAGCTGGTTTTGGTTGGCTTTCGTCTTGGACACCAGTCGGTCTTCGCTTTGGGAAGCCTGTCAACTTTTAGTAGGTAGCCAGTAGGCCTTTGGTGACCAGTCAGCTTGCTTGATTATTGTTACTTGGTGATTTCTGGTGAACTTTGGGGAACTGTTGAGAGAGTTTTACGTTGATACTTGTGAGATTGTTAGGGGTGTTGGACCTCTGAGCAGTTATTGGTGTGGATTACTATCGCAAATCAGCCTGGGTAGTTCTTTGGTTGTCTGACATTTGTTCGATCAACAACCCTTTACTTTGCTGGTATATAGTCGATCGAGTGATCTTCAACCAGTTAGATTCTTGAGAACTTGTAGCTTTTCATCTAAGGGGATTCTGGTCATTCATCTTTTCGTTGGTAGGTAGCCATTTGATCGCAGAACATCCACGAGAATAATGATTATTGTGTTGACAAAATGCAGGTTGCTCTGGGTTAGTGAGAAGTGGATCTCCACTGAGTGTTGATCTAGTTGGAGGATATGCAAGGGGAAACTACTTCTCTTTGCTGAGAAGTATCTATACTTTGAGAAGATGCCTTTGTATGGAGAGCTCATGCTAAGGCTGACCAAACAAATAAGTTCAAGCTTAGTGGTCAAATGTTGTATAGAAGATTAGTTAGGAAGGGTTTTATCCTGATCGAGGAATCCGAGAAACAACTTGTACGGTGTCTTCTGTTAGACTAGGATCCGAATGTAATTAATTAAAAAATATTTTATTTTCATTTTTCTTGTCAATTTATGTATTGATGTAATGTTTCCTCTTGAAATCTTTATACAATGTTTCCTCTTTCGTTGTGTCCCTATAAATTGGGTTTGTGGTGTTTATTTTCACACTTGCTGTCTTTTTCTCTAAACTTCTATCACTCAGTTTTCTTTCTTCCTTGCGGCCTTTCCTTTCAATTGACTTTAGATTCATTTCTTTTTGCATTCTCTGATGGCTCCAAAGCATACTCTCCAAACTTTTGGTGTGGTAATCACGACCTAACAATCGATTTTATCCTTATCAGATGTAACCTTTGTAGAGGGGGCCTTTGTATTTGACTCGGCTATTAGGTTTCAAGACACTTGCCCAAATGAGAGGGCCATTGATCAGTTTGGCGATGAACTTGTCATTTATAGAGGCCAGCTGAGATGCAGATTGTGGTTGCTTCTATACTAGGAACTTAGGGCAATTATCAACGGTGTAGTGTTATCTCAGTGAAGACTAAGCCAAATTCTATCACGAAGATCATGACTTGTGTAGTTTTCTGTTGANTTAATCATGCTAGGGACCTCCTATTTATAGAAGATAAAGAGATAAAGGGTAAAATTACATGCTTTCCTCTACATTAATAGGGGTTGTACAGAGTATTATTGTGTTTTTGCCCACCTGGACCTTCTGTTCGTCAGGTCTTTAAGTAGGTTGACTGATCTGGTTTTGGTTGACTTTCATCTTGGACACCAGTCGGTCTTCGCTTTGGGAAGCCTGTCAACTTTTAGTAGGCAGCCAGTACGCCTTAGGTGACTAGTCAGCTTGCTTGATTATTGTTACTTGGTGATTTCTGGTGACCTTTGGGGAATTGTTGAGAGAGTTTTACGTTGATACTTGTGAGATTGTTAGAGGTGTTGGACCTCTGAGCAGTTATTGGCGTGGATTACTATCGCTAATCAGTCTAGGTAGTTATTTGGTTGTCTGACATTTGTTTGATCAACAACCCTTTGCTTTGCTGGTATAAAGTCGGTCGAGTGATCTTCAACCAGTCAGATTCTTGAGAACTTGTAGCTTTTCATCTAAGGGGATTCTAGTCATTTATCTTTTCGTTGGTAGGTAGCCATTTGATCGCAGAACATCCACGAGAATAATGATTGTTGTGTTGACAAAATACATGTTGCTCTGGGTTAGTGAGAAGTAGATCTCCACTGAGTGTTGATCTAGCTAGAGGATATGCAAGGGGAAACTACTTCTCTTTGCTGAGAAGTATCTGTACTTTAGGAAAATGCCTTTGTATGGAGAGCTCATGCTAAAGCTGACCAAACAAATAAGTTCATGCTTAGTGGTCAAATATTGTATAGAAGATTAGTTAGGAAGGGTTTTATCCTGATCGAGGAATCCGAGAACCAACTTGTACAGTGCCTTTTGTTAGACTAGGATCCAAATGTAATTAATTAAGAAAATATTTTATTTTCATTTTTCTTGTTAATTAATGTATTGATGTGATGTTTCCTCTTGAAATCCTTATACAATGTTTCCTCTTTCGTTGTGTTTGCACACTTGCTGTCTTTTTCTCTAGACTTCTATCGCTCAGTTTTATTTCTTCCTTGTAGCATTTCCTTTCAATTGATTTTAGATTCATTTCTTTTTTCATTCTCTGATGGCTCCAAAGCATACTCTCCAAACTTTTAGTGTGGTAATCACGACCTAACAATCGATTTTATCCTTATCAGATGTAACCTTTGTGGAGGGGGCCTTTGTATTTGACTCGACTATTAGGATTCAAGTCACTTGCCCAAATAAGAGGGCCATTGATCAATTTGGCGATGAACTTGTCATTTATAGAGGCCAGCTGAGATGTAGGTTGCGGTTGCTTATGTACTAGGAACTTAGGGCAATTATCAACGATGTAGTGTTATCTCAGTGAAGACTAAGCCAAATTCTATCACGAAGATCATGACTTGTGTAGTTTTCTGTTGATTAAGAGGAATCGTGTGGTCAACCAATTTTTTCATCCACATGCTCTCTTTTTTGGTGAGGGCTAGAGGGTACCTGCAGTTTAGCGCTATTGGTCGGTTTTAGTTCTCAGGCTTGGAGAACAAAGTCAAAGACTTGAAGTTAAAGTTCTTCATCAACTCNGTGTTCATCTACATGCTCTCTTTTTTGGTGAGGGCTAGAGGATACCTGTAATTTAGCATTATTGGTCGGTTTTAGTTCTCAAGCTTGGAGAACAAAGTCAAAGACTTGAAGTTAAAGTTCTTCATCAACTCATCCTCTACACACTAAGGCATCAAAACTGAGAAAACTGGGGACACCCGAGTCGTGGGAGCTGAATTTGATGGGTGGCTCCTCTCAATTTCTAGTATACATATTCAGTGGTTGTCAATAGTGTCTTGTTTTCTAGACTCTTTGGATGAATGATGGTAGATTTGTGGGCTGCCTCTAACACAGAAGAAGCTAAGCAGGAGGTGGCAGTTCCTACCCAAACTACCCAAAAAAGCAAAAGTAGGGGTCTAGGCAAAGATAGTTCTTAGAAAATTGCAACGACCAAAGGAAGTTCGGTCGAGGCTCAGGACGATGGAGTCGGTACAATTCTTTTCTCTATATCTATAACTATGGTAGTGATCCAACAAATTTCAACTTGTTAATTAACCATCAAAGAAAGGAGGCCCTTAGCTTATACTAACGCATATCTATAGTGTGTAGCTGCTTTTAGTGAGGGCAGGTAAGTGTCTAGAAATCCATTCGTTTACCCAGAAGAGAGTGAAAATGAGGATGAATCCTAAGAGCAAGGGGTGAGAACACGGTCTGTTTTGCCTAGTCAGGATGTTACTTTCATTGGACTATTTTTACGATGTGAGGCCAATCAGCCTACTCCTACCACTCAAATTGATTTAAAGACTAATCTAAGGTGGCGTCGTAGAAGGAGGTACAATATAAGAAAGGTAAGGAGCAATTTTCTAAGTCGACTACTCCACCTTCTCTCTCTCATTGAAAGAAAAAGAAGGGTTCCTCATTTGAGTGGGTTTTCTCTTAGAGCAAGTGGGCTAAATTTTGAAATAGCTCTGACAGTCAGTTGATACACCTAAAATATATAGTATTTTTAGACCTATTTTTGAAATATTGTGCTTTAATGGAAGGTATTTGTCTGGTTTTTCTTTCAAGTACAAGTAAAAAGGTGAAAAATGTTGAAAGGAGTGAAAAATGATCAAATTTGGAGCAAAAATGTAAAAATAGTGCAAAAGTGTTTTGGCGCCTAAGAGCCAGATCCGACACTTAAGCGCCGGTGAAACAGAGAAGGTCGCGCCTAAGCGCCACAGGCCCAACTCTTAAGTGCTAGAGGCAGTTATTTGATGGGTTAATTCATTTTGCTGAATTTTGAAGGGACATTTGAGGCACCTTTTGGCTAAAGATTATGGTTATGACCACTATAAAAAAAATATGGTTAAAAGACTTGTGAAAGGAGGCATCCCTTGAAAAATACATCGAATGAGGACAAATTTTGAAGAGATATCAATGCACCTCTTGGAAAATTATAAAAGAAGGAAGTTGAGAGAAATTGAGGGGGGGCCTGAGAAGTTCTTGAAATAGTTTGAGGAGAAACTTTTGGAGAGATTTTCAGACACAATAAATTTACTTTATCCTTTTTGTTTTTAGTTTTATTGTGAGAGTTAAGAGTGTTGTAAAAGAGAAGAGATTCAAAGGAACTTCAAGAGTTTGGTGGAGGATTTGAGATAAGTTTTTATCTTTGTTTTAAACTACTTATAGTTTTAATCGAGACTTCTTGTTTGTTGACAATGATTTCTACTTTGAAACTAAATTGTGGTTTTGTTTTCTCCATAGATTCTGAGTAGTTTTCTTTATCTTTCTCCTTAAAATGATAAGTAATTAAANATAGATTTAAGGGTGCGTTGATTTTTGTATATACAATGCTTTTGAGATGGATACATAAAAGTATAAATTAAAGAAAGATGATATTATTAAATATATGTATAAGTCAANTAGTGAAGGATTTTTCCTCAAACTTAACTTGGTTTCTGGCAGCCCAACCAAACCATGCATTAATAAAAGGGATTGGGGCTAACAACAACTCCTGCCATCCAACCCAACAAGATGTCAAAAGGTTCCACTCTAGCAACATAGTGTTGATCTTCACGTTTTGTATGAGGGAAGTCCAGATTCCCTGGGAGAAGGTGCACTCAAAAAAAAAAGGAAGGGCTTGAGATTATCATACGAGTCCCGACCATTCCCAATGCGCCTAACCATTCGAGTACCACACCCTCCATCGGAGGGAATCGAACCCCATACCAGAGGGAACTTACAACTAACAAGCAGATGTCCGACTAACTGATTTGAGCATGCAACGCATATATATANTGTGTGTGCACGCGTGCGTGCTTGTAATTCTTTGTCATATGAATATTTGGATTTTCATACCACTTATGGAACTAACAAGAAATGGTAACATACCCACTCATTGATGGCCTTTACCATCCACTTAGACAATAAGAAAATTAAGGGCTACAACACATTATGTCAACCAAAAATGTTTCGACCAAGGGTGAGTTTGATGCCTTACCATCTCAAATAAAAATGAATAAGCTTTACACCACGCTATGCTGACAGGAGAATTAAGGGTGCATTGATTTTTGTATATACGATGCTTTTGAGATGGATACATAAAAGTATAAATTAAAGAAAGATGATATTATTAAATATATGTATAAGTCAAGATATGATGAAGTCAATGCATTCAACTCTTACTAAAAAAATGAATGTTATGATTCTACAATTATACATCACTTTAATTGTAAAGCAATATTTATGGTCATAGTTGAAATTCAAATCATAAGCACTTTTCTTTTATTTTTCTTTATTTTAAATATGAAACTAGAATGCATATAGTTTTTTTTTTTTTGTTACTGTATTTTAATCAATATATGCAGAGCAAGTTATTGATCTTGAGAATTAAATAAGTTAGAAAGGTGGTTTGATTATGCAAACAATTAAAATTGCATGGATCAATAGCTCTTTTAATCATCGAAAGATGAATATTAAAAAAAATATTGATAAATTATTTTGAAATGTTTAGGTAATTATTTAAAAACCCTATCTGATAATCTTTTACTGCCTAGATATTGTCTTTACTGTCAAGGTATTCCAAATTCAAAGACTAGAAGACACGTTGCCTTATTTTTTGGCATAAATTAGTTGAGTGCTTTAAGGCTCATCCCAAGCTGAGATTCTTAGTTTTAGTCGATATACTTTCACCTGAAGTTCATATTGATCTTTCAAACTTAATTTTAATATTTTTTTCCAATACACAAAGATATGTAAACAAGACGAACATGAGTGAGCCCAGCGCTTATTCGTGTTTGACTCATTTCAAACTTAATGTGTTTTAAAAGAGCTCGTGAGCTTGTGAAAGTCTTGTCCGTGTTTGATTTAATTTAAATTTGAATTTATTCGTATTAGGATGTGTTCAGCTCGAATATGAGCTACAAAATTTTGCATATTTTTTTTTATTCAAGAATTTGACTCCAAATTAAATTTTTATTCTAGTATATTTCCAAAAATAAGAAGAAATGATTTCTTCTCATTTCTTAAAATTTTTATTTTAACATACTTCCAAAATAAGAAGAAATGACTCCGTCTCGTTTGCCAATCAAGGGCAGGAGAAAACTAGAATTTTTGTTTCGTTTTCACATTTATATAGAATTTCTTATTGGAATTACTTCCCATGAATTGACAAGGAACCGAAGAATTGTGAGGAAATTTACATACATATCACCCAATTCTTTATGTATTTACATATAATATCACATCAAAAAAGGGACTTTTATGGAAAAATCTCATGGCATTTAAATATATATCACATAACTTTTATTTATTTAAATATATAAATCCTAAATCAGAGAAACCAGTGCTTAGAAAACGAATGGTAAGGTAATGTCACATTCTCCCTTTAACTGCATGTTGGATGCTCAATTTTAAAAACATTTACAAACATACCGCCCTAATCTTATTTATTTACATATCTAACACCTAAACTTATATTGTTATAAGTATACCAACCAAATAACTTTTAGAAATAATAATATTTAGCATTTTTTATATATAAAATATTAATATAAAATAATACAAATAATATTATTATTTAATTATTTAATTAATTCGAGCTAAAACGAGCCGAATACGAACGAACAAACAATTGTTCGTGTTTAGCTCGTTTATACATCGAGCTCAAAAAAATTGTTCATGTTCGGCTTGCCTGTTTAACAAAAGAATCGAACACGAACTATTTAACGAACCAAACACGACTTGTTCGTAAACGATGAGCTTTTTTGACAGTCCTAAATACACACACTCAAACGCACAAACACCACATATGCAAGGCCTTGAGCCAGGACCTTTTGGTTGAAAAACAAAGCTCTCAACCACTAGGCCAAGATGGATTGTATATCTTTCAAACTATCTTTTTGAAGATCATTCCTCATATGTTCAGGTTTGTCCCAAAACCTCATACCATGTTTAATTTTTTTAGGGTGTTATGGCTAATGTTCCTCCCCAAGTAGCCCATTGGTGGTGATTATATAANCAATTCTAAGGTGTGGGTCATCGAGCAGATCCCCCTGAAGCAAAAAACAGAGAGGAGGGGTAGGAGAAGTAGAGACTGATACAATTTGGGACTCTCCCCCACACTTAGCCAAAAAAATTGCCGGTTGATTTCCTTTTTTGTGTATAAAGGTGAATGTGACAGAAATCTCATTCATCAAGTTCTGGATCAGTATAATCCACTGAAGAATATGCCAAGGAGGGTTACCGTGATTAGTCACATAAGCGAAGCGTTGAGAAGAGTCCATTTCAACTTCTAGAGAAGGCCATTTGTTCAGAATTACCAATTTGAGAGCCCAAAACACTGCCACAAATTCAGTCTCTAGAGCATCTTTAGCAAAAAATGGGGAATGAAAATATAACAAACATCTTCCTTAGTGGTTTCTGAATACACCTCCAATGCTAGCCCCCTAAGGGGAGAAGTTGCCATCATTGTTGACTTTGACTGTAGGATAAGCGGGTTTTTCCTAGAAGACTTTGATCACTGAGGAGATATTAGAGCCAGAGACTCTCATTATGTTCAATATGTTGGGGAAGTTCTTAGACTATATGAGTTTTCTGACAAAGGCTAGACAATTGGAAGCCACCTATAGAGCAGTGGAGGATTTCTCCTCAAACTTAACTTGGTTTCTGGCAGCCCAAATGAACCATGCATTAATAAAAGGGATTGGGGCTAACAACAGCTCCTGCCATCCAACCCAACAAGATGTCAAAAGGTTCCACTCCAGCTGCATAGTGTTGGTCTTCACGTTTTGTAGGAGGGAAGTCCAGACTCCCTGGGAGAAGGGGCACTTAAAAAAAAAGGAAGGGCTTGAGACTATCATACGAGTCCCGACCATTCCTGATGCGCCTAACCATTCGAGTATCACACCCTCTACCGGGGGGAATCGAACCCCAGACCAGAGGGAACTTACAACTGACAAACAGATGCCCGACTAACTGATCTGAGTATGCAGCGCATATATATATATATATATATATATATATATATATATATATATATATATATATATGTNGTCATGCATTAAGAATTGGTATGCATAATACTGAAAAGTGAAAACATAATCTAAAGAGGGAGTAAATCTTCAAAAATTAAGCATTCATCTATGATTTGAATGACTTATAGGACATGTAAAGCTCAGTTTGTNAGTCCTGCATTAAGAATTGGTTTCCATAATACTGAAAAGTGAAAACATAATCTAAAGAGAGAGTAAATCTTCAAAAATTAAGCATTCATCTATGATTTGAATGACTTATAGGACATGTAAAGCTCAGTTTGTTTGTTTTTTTTTTATTCTAATAAATATATAGACAATCTATTGTTGATTCATCTGAACTGATTTTAGTTGGCCCTATGGTAGTCTATGAGGACACAACCCAAAAGCTGGCCCGAATAGGACACAAAAAATCGGGATTCATGTTCACTAGATTACTATTTTTGGTCAAGTTAGATGAATTTAGGTCGGATTAATTGGGCTAAACGAGTCATATTTAAGTTAATTGGGCTAAACGAGTCATATTTAGGTTAATTGGGTCATTTTGATCCAAAAAATTATATGATTAAAATNCTAACAAATATATAGACTGTCTATTGTTGATTCGTCTGAACTGATTTTAGTTGGCCCCTATGGTAGTCTATGAAGGACACAACCCAAAAGCTGGCCCAAATAGGACACAAAAAATCGGGATTCAGGTTCACTAGATTACTATTTTTGGTCAAGTTAGATGAATTTAGGTCGGGTTAATTGGGCTAAACGAGTCATATTTAGGTTAATTGGGCTAAACGAGTCATATTTAGGTTAATTGGGTCATTTTGATCCAAAAAATTATATGATTAAAATAATAAACAAGTTAAAAAAGTTATATTCTGGTCAAATATTTTGACCTATATAATAAATGCATGAGGTTTGGGTCAACTTCAAGTCAAACTTGAACCTGACCTGCCAACTTAAAATAATACACCTAGCCCCATATTTAACAAAATCAGAGAAGAGCGATTGTGAGACATTCCAAAGAGAAATCGTGAGATCAAGAGGAAAAGAAGATTGGGAAAGAGGAGGGGAAATCATAAGGTTGCAAATAACCCAAGCCAGACTCAAAAAATTGGAGTTCAAAATTACTATTTGAGTCGNCAGCGATTGTGAGACATTCCAAAGACAAATCGTGAGATCAAGAGGAAAAGAAGATTGGGAAAGAGGAAGGGAAATCATAAGGTTGCAAATAACCCAAGCCAGACTCAAAAAATTGGAGTTCAAAATTACTATTTGTGTCGGATTTGAGTCAAAATTACAAACTCTATTATCACTCAAACGAGATTAGAATTAACCAGAATAACTCAAAATTGACCGAATTAGATTAAACNAGTCGGATTTGAGTCAAAATTACAAACTCTATTATCACTCAAACGAGATTAGAATTAATCAGAATAACTCAAAATTGACCGAATTAGATTAAACCAACCATGTAAGGGTTGATTAGAATGTGTTGACCACAAAAAATTACAAAATTCTCATAATAAATGGGTTAAAAAAGTCAATTTTGGGTTAGGCATGTTCGTTTAAAGTTAGGTTCATGCCAAATGTTTTATCAAATATAATAAATAAGTTGATTTTAGGCCAAGCATGCTCGATCGAATAAACTTTGGTCAAACCCAAACCCCACCCGTCAACCAGAATTAACATGCCTAAGAGAGCATGTGGTGTGTGAGATAAAGAATGAGAGAGAGCGGGGAGGTTGAGCAAACCAGAAGGCAAGGATGAACAACTTGTGCGCACCAATATGTCGAGCACGAGCTATGACATAAATAGAGCTACGAATGTAGCTCGAAGATTGTTAATCGCTCAAAAATTGATTCAAATATTAGCATGGATTGAGATCGGATCGAAATAAATGAGCCAATCTACGAGCCAAGATCTTGGATTGAGTTTTTTTTTAACCGATTTTGAGCCGACCCCAGCTCAGCTCGAAATCGAATCATTAATGGTTCTTCTAATGTTAGGGCTATAAATTTAGCGAATTTAGTTCGAAGATCATTAACCGTTCGAAATTGATTAGAATTTGGGCCCGGATTGCGATCAGATCAAAATAAACAAGCCAAGCTACAAGCTAAAAAATTAGATCGAAATTTTTTGAGCAGATTTTTTAGTTGACCCCAGCTCGGCTCGAAATCAAATCTTTAACAACCCAAGGCAAAAAGCATGGTCCCTACAATTAGGGCTTAAAATCAAGCATAAGAGACTATTTCTTCACGGTTGATGAGGTAAACCACAAACCTAAGTCTCCTTAATTTATGATTGAGAGGAAATAGTATGAAGCTTAAATTCAAATTGAGGTTTTCTTTCACTTGGATTGATGTGTACTAACTTACAAGAATCAATTACTACTAGAAAAATTAAATTAGCATTACTTTATCATAATATAGAATTGAGTTAGGATTTAAAATGTTAATGATGAAGGCATTTTATAAAAGACGTTTATACTTGGTAATTATTTTAATCATATATTTTTATATTAAATTATTCATAACTGGTTAGTTAGGCTATAAGTAATTAAAGAAACATATAATAGGATATTATTAATAATATTAATTTTTATATTTGTGATGATCTTAAAAAGGAAAAGAGTTATGGCTCATGTGAAGGATAGATATAAGTTTTATATACAATAAAAAAAATCTACATTATAGGTAATTTAGATAGAGTAAGTCTATGTTCCTTGAAAATAAATTAATTACTTATTATTATAATAAAACTACTTGAACTAAGTCAAGCTATTAAATTCTTTAAATATAGAAAAAATTTAATATTGCTTGAGAGGAAAAGAGTCAAAGAATTGTAAATGATTGTTTACATATAGATATATAAAGTTAATGGTGAAAAAATATTAATTTAAGAAGGAAAGTTAAGATATGAATGGTTGTAAAAGAATTCAAATGATTTTTATTATATACATATCTGATATTTGGAATTGAGGTTGGTTAAAGGGACTGATCCTGGAGGAGACGAAAACAAGGTTGATTAACAATAGCGCATCTGAGGTTAAGTGATTAGACTTCTAAATTAGAGCAATACTCACTTTCATCTTGGCTTGTTGTTTGTATTTGTCAATGCGCATGGAAATAATTGATTGCCCTTAACCATAACAACAAATGGTCTACATAGATTTATTTATCTAAACACTAAATGATTCTCCATATTGACATAGATGAATTATGCATCTCAAAGTCATGCTATAACTATTATATTGTATTACATTGTGATTTCTGCTAAAATAATATTTTGAGTTTTAAAAAAAATAAATAAATATAAATAAATGTATACGTACGTACGTACGTATGTGTGTACGTACGTATGTATGTGTGTACGTACGTACGTATGTATATATATATATATATATGGCAAAAATATGAGAATTTCTATTGAAATAAAAAAAAAGTTACAATTCTAAAGTGTGGGGCATTGAACAGATCCCCCTGAAGCAAAAAACAAAGAGGAGGGGTAGGAGAAGTAGAGACTGATACAATCTGGGACTCTCCCCCACACTTAGCCAAAAAATTTGTAGGTTGATTTTTTTTTTTTTTTTGTATATAAAGGTGAAAGTGACAAAAATCTCATTCATCAAGTTTTGGATCAATTTAATCCACTGGAGAATATGCCAAGGAGGGTTACTGTGCTCAGTCACATAAGCGAAGCGCTGAGAAGATTCCATTTCAACTTCTAGAGAAGGTCATTTGTTCAGAATGACCAATTTGAGAGCCCAAAACACTGCCACAAATTCAGTCTCTAGAGCATCTTTAGCAAAAATTGGGGAATGAAAATATAACAAACATCTTCCTTAGTGATTTCTGAATACACCTCCAATGCTAGCCCCCTGAGGGGAGAAGTTGCCATCAGTGCTGACTTTGACTGTAGGTAAGCGGGTTTTTCCTAGAAGACTTTGATCACTGAGGAGATATTAGAGCCAGAGACTCTCATTATGTTCAATNGTCTCTGAATACACCTCCAATGCCAACCCCCTGAGGGGAGAAGTTGCCATCGGTGTTGACTTTGACTGTAGGGTAAGCGGGTTTTTCCTAGAAAACTTTGATCACTGAGGAGATATTGGAGCCAGAGACTCTCATTATGTTCAATATGTTGGGGAAGTTCTTAAACTATATGAGTTTTCTGACAAAGGCTAGACAATTGGAAGCCACCTATAGAGCAGTGGAGGATTTTTCCTCAAACTTAACTTGGTTTCTGGTTGCCCAAATGAACCATGCATTAATAAAAGGGATTAGGGCTAACAACAGCTCCTGCCATCCAATCCAGACTCCCTGGGAGAAGGGGCACTAAAAAAAAAGGAAGGGCTTGAGACTATCATACGAGTCCCGACCATTCTCGATGCGCCTAACCATTCGAGTATCACACCCTCCACCGGGGGGAATCGAACCCCAGACTAGAGGGAACTTACAACTGACAAGCAGATGCCTGACTAACTGATCTGAGTATGCAGCGCATGTGTGTGTGTGTGTGCGCGCGCGCGCTCGAGCGCGTGCGTGCTTGTGTTTCTTTGTCATATGAATATTTGGATTTTCATACCACTTATGGAACTAACAAGAAATGGTAACGTACCCGCTCATTGATGGCCTTTACTATCCACTTAGACAATAAGAAAATTAAGGGCTACAACACATTATGTCAACCAAAAATGTTTCGACCAAGGGTGAGTTTGATGCCTTACCATCTCAAATAAAAATGAATAAGCTTTACACCACGCTATGCTGACAGGAGATTTAAGGGTGCGTTGATTTTTGTATATACGATGCTTTTATGATGGATACATAAAAGTATAAATTAAAAAAAAAATGATATTATTAAATATATGTATAAGTCAAGATATGATGAACTCAACGCATTCAACTCTTACTAGAAAAATGAATGTTATGATTCTAAAATTATACATCACTTTAATTGTCAAGCAATATTTATGGTCATAGTTGAAATTCAAATCATAAGCACTTTTCTTTTATTTTTCTTTATTTTAAATATGAAACTAGAATGCATATGGTTTTTTTTTTGTTACTGTATTTTAATCAATATATGCAGAACAAGATATTGATCTTGAGAATTAAATAAGTTAGAAAGGAGGTTTGATTATGCAAACAATTAAAATTGCATGGATCAATAGCTCTTTTAATCATCGAAAGATAAATATTAAAAAAAATATTGATAAATTATTTTGAAATGTTTAGGTAATTATTTAAAAACTCTATCTGATAATCTTTTACTGCCTAGATATTGTCTTTACCGTCAAGGTATTCCAAGTTCAAAGACTAGAAGACACATTGCCTTATTTTTTGGCATAAATTAGTTGAGTGCTTTAAGGCTCATCCCAAGCTGAGATTCTTAGTTTCAGTCGATATACTTTCACCTGAAGTTCATATTGATCTTTCAAACTTAATTTTAATATTTTTTTTCCAATACACAAAGATATGTAAACAGGACGAACATGAGTGAGCCCAGCGCTTATTCGTGTTCGACTCATTTCAAACTTAATGTGTTTGAAATGAGCTCGTGAAAGTCTTGTCCGTGTTTGATTTGATTTAAATTTAAATTTGTTCGTATTAGCATGTGTTCAGCTCGAATATGAGCTACACAATTTTGCATATTTTTTTATTCAAGAATTTGACTCCAAATTAAATTTTTAATCTAATATATTTCCAAAAATAAGAAGAAATGATTTCTTCTCGTTTCTTAAAATTTTTATTTTAACATACTTCCAAAATAAGAAGAAATGACTCCGTCTTGTTTGCCAATCAAGGGCAGGAGAAAACTAGAATTTTCGTTTCGTTTTTACATTTATATAGAATTTCTAATTGGAATTACTTCCCATGAATTGACAAGGAACCGAAGAATTGTGAGGAAATTTACATACATATCACCCAATTCTTTATGTATTTATATATAATATCACATCAAAAATAGGACTTTTATGGAAAAATCTAATTGCATTTATATATATACCACATAACTCTTATTTATTTACATATATAAATCCTAAATCATAGAAACCAGTGCTTAGAAAACAAATGGTAAGGTGATGTCACATTCTCACTTTAACTGCATGTTGGATGCTCAATTTTAGAAACATTTACAAACATACCGCCCTAATCCTATTTATTTACATATCTAACACCTAAACTTATATTTTTATAATTATACCAACCAAATAACTTTTAGAAATAACAATATTTAGCATTTTTTATATATAAAATATTAATATAAAATGATACAAATAATATTAATATTTAATTATTTAATTAATTCGAGCCAAAACGAGCCGAATACGAACGAACAAACATTTGTTCGTGTTTAGCTCGTTTATACATCGAGCTCAAAAAAAATTGTCCGTGTTCGACTCGCATGTTTAACAAAAGAATCGAACACGAACTATTTAACGAACCAAACACGAGTTGTTCGCAAACGACGAGCTTTGTTAACAGTCCTAAATACACACACTCAAACGCACAAACACCACATATGCAAGGCCTTGAACCAGGCCTTTTGGTTGAAAAACAAAGCTCTCAACCACTAGGCCAAGATGGATTGTATATCTTTCAAACAATCTTTTTAAAGATCCTTCCTCATATGTTCAGGTTTGTCCCAAAACTTTGTGCCATGTTTAATTTTTTTAGGGTGTTATGGCTAATGTTCCTCCCCAAGTAGCCCATTGGTGGTGATTATATAATCATCTGCTAATATTATCACCAAGAATACTCAAAAAGTTATTGAAATACAGCAACATCTTCCCACAAGGTAAACAAAATTGTGATTTATAATAGCAGGTTTCTGATTCTGTTTGGAGCTTTCCAGGTATTGACTCTCTCATGAATAAAAGATTTCAAGTTCTTTATACCATGCGAGGCAAAAATTAGAAGAATATTTATCAGTACTCTTCTANCATACTTTCACCTAAAGTTCATATTGATTTTTCAAACTTAATTTTAATATTTTTTTCCAATACACAAAGATATGTAAACAGGACGAACATGAGTGAGCCCAGCGCTTATTCGTGTTCGACTTATTTCAAACTTAATGTGTTTGAAATGAGCTCGTGATTGAAATAGCTTGTGAAGGTCTTGTCCGTGTTTGATTTGATTTAAATTTGAATTTGTTCGTATTAGCATGTGTTCAGCTCGAATATGAGCTACACAATTTTGCATATTTTTTTTATTCAAGAATTTGACTCCAAATTAAATTTTTATTCTAGTATATTTCCAAAAATAAGAAGAAATGATTTCTTCTCATTTCTTAAAATTTTTATTTTAACATACTTCCAAAATAAGAAGAAATGACTCCGTCTCGTTTGCCAATCAAGGGCAGGAGAAAACTAGAATTTTTGTTTCGTTTTCACATTTATATAGAATTTCTTATTGGAATTACTTCCCATGAATTGACAAGGAACCGAAGAATTGTGAGGAAATTTACATACATATCACCCAATNCGTTTCATTTTTAGATTTATAAAGAATTTCTAATTGGAATTACTTCCCATGAATTGACAAGGAACCAAAGAATTGTGAGGAAATTTACATACATATCACCCAATTCTTTATGTATTTACATATAATATCACATCAAAAAAGGGAGCTTTATGGAAAAATCTCATGGCATTTAAATATATACCACATAACTCTTATTTATTTACATATATAAATCCTAAATCAGAGAAACCAGTGCTTAGAAAACGAATGGTAAGGTGATGTCACATTCTTACTTTAACTGCATGTTGGATGCTCAATTTAAAAACATTTACAAACATACCGCCCTAATCTTATTTATTTACATATCTAACACCTAAACTTATATTTTTATAAGTATACCAACCAAATAACTTTTAGAAATAATAATATTTAGCATTTATATATATAAAATATTAATATAAAATGATACAAATAATATTATTATTTAATTATTTAATTAATTCTAGCCAAAGCGAGCCAAATACGAACGAACAAACATTTGTTCGTGTTTAGCTCGTTTATACATCGAGCTCAAAAAAATTGTTCGTGTTCGGCTTGCCTAATTAACAAAAGAATTGAACACGAACTATTTAACGAACCAAACACGAGTTGTTCGCAAACGATGAGCTTTTTTGACAGTCCTAAATACACACACTCAAATGCACAAACACCACATATGCAAGGCCTAGAGCCAGGACTTTTTGGTTGAAAAACAAAGCTCTCAACCACTAGGCCAAGATGGATTGTATATCTTTCAAACTATCTTTTTGAAGATCATTCCTCATATGTTCAGGTTTGTCCCAAAACTTCGTGCCATGTTTAATTTTTTTAGGGTGTTATTGCTGATGTTCCTCCCCAAGTAGCCCATTGGTGGTGATTATATAATCTAATATTATCACCAAGAATACTCAAAAAGTTATTGAAATGCAGCAACATCTTCCCACAAGGTAAACAAAATTGTGATTTATAATCGCAGGTTTCTGATTCTGTTTGGAGCTTTCCAGGTATTGACTCTCTCCTGAATAAAAGATTTCAAGTTCTTTATACCATGCGAGGCAAAAATTAGAAGAATATTTATCAGTACTCTTCTATTTTCACTAGGCCTCAAACTAGGTGACCCAAATGAAATCTATGTATCTTTTCTACTATATTGTTTTCTTTTTTTTTTCTCTTACATTTCTTGTTAAATGTCTTTGATGCACTCTTTCTTTAGTTGGTTGATGATTTTGGTTTCTATAAAAAAACCCAACATAATTGAAAAGCTCGGTTCAAAAATAGGACTTTGCCACTGAATATAAATAGAATTTCAGAATTCAATCATAACAATTTATATATTAAAGGATNTCTCTTACATTTCTTGTTAAATGTCTTTGATATACTCTTTCTTTAGTTGGTTGATGATTTTGGTTTCTCTAAAAAAACCCAACATAATTGAAAAGCTCGGTTCAAAATAGGACTTTGCCACTGAATATAAATAGAATTTCAGAATTCAATCATAACAATTTATATATTAAAGGATATACAACATAAAGGGAAAACTATAATATTGGATGAGGCTTGTGAATAAGCCCTATGAGAATAGATCATGTTTAAAATAGCTCCAATTTAGCCTTGTATACTTTTTATTTAGCATTGATTTTAGTGCATGGAATCTAAGGTCCTAAAGTTTTGCATAGTATTCCATTTATGAATTTCAAACTAACATAACATGCTAGTATTGAATGCCTTGTGGGGAAGTTTAGCCTCATTATTCCAAAATTGTTCTTAGAAAATGGTTCAAGTCTTTTAATACTATATAAATGAAAATAAGATACTCAATAACTAATTAATACATTGCAACAAAACCAATTAATAGGCCAAATAACATCTATAGATCAAAATCATAAGCATAAATGGCTATATAAATCAATTAATCATAAAAGATAATTCAATATAGTTACTTAGATATGGAAAATGACAGCCTTTATTGAAGCCATATTCTATCACACCAAATGAACAAAGCAAAATTTGCTGGATGCAATCAACTCGTTGCTACATTATAGTGATTATGCAGAGATAAATTCAATGTAAACATTTACATCATCTTGCAATAATGAAGTGCTTGTTCTGTATGACTATGCCACTTGCTTTGCATGCTTTCATAAAAATAATAACTCTATCTATATTTGATTTATTATTCGATAGAACTGCTAGTCATTCTCACTAGGCCATACGCCTAGATAACCCCAAAAGATATGAATAATCATTCTTAATTGATAATGCTCTTCAAGTACATCCTCGAAATGAAATTAACAATAGCAGCTTGTGCACATAGGAAACCAAACCCAACAATCAAAATAAAACCTATTTAATGCCATGTATTGTGTGAGGTAAATTTGATTATGTCGCCTAGTTCCTCTCTTCTTGGGGTTCCCTCCAAAGATGGGGAATACTTGACATAGTATGCCTTCCATTGATTCAATGTTCACCTACTGCGCGAGTCGTTTTTTGAAGTCCACAGGGGATCTTAAGCTATCAAAAGTAGGTGATCCTAAAGTCTAGACACACCAAATATATATCAAAATCATAAACATTAATGGCTCTAAAAATAATTTAATGAAGTTGCTTGCATATGGAAAATGGTAGCCTAATTCAAAGCAATATTCTATCACACCATATGAGAAAAACGAAATATTTGTTGGATGCAATCAACTTGATAGTTGGAAGTTTCAAGCCTCATCCAAACAATTTGGAGCCAACTTAACGGAATAACTGTTGCTAAACCCAATCATGTGTTGCAACAGATCTATTCAAGAACCTTCACCACATGTTTTATATGTCAATTTAAGCTCAATGGTTGCTAGAAGTTAGAAAAACATGATTTGAAGCATAACAAATATTTTAAATTCCATTATTTATTTAATTGTAGTTAAAAATAAATTAAAAATTCAAATTAGTAAACAACTTTAATTTATACAAGTGAAGAATTCTTTTTCAAATTTTAAATGAATAATAATAAAAACATCACTTGTTAAAAAATTCTTTTTTTCATTTTACAAACAATCAAATGAACTCAATATATAAATGTGAAATGGCTCGTGGGCACATTGAATAGCTATTGTAGGGTAAAAAAAAATATAATCTAGTGGTGCAACTCAAGTCAGATTGTTATAGATCTAAGCCAAACCACTACCAAGACCGAATACATTCAACCACACCATTTTTGGAATCATACCCGACTCAAAGTGGATCAAAACAAACTAGATCCAAATTTATCGATTAAGTTTTATTTTCTAGTTCAAATTTAGACAATTGCTTGGTCAAAATATATGACAAATAGAAATATAAAGCAAGACAGCTTGTTATCAAATGGCAACATACATGGTGACTTCAAAGCATTCAGTCCGCAATTCAAATTGTATATATATGCAACTGTAATGCACTTTATTTAACCTCCATCTACATGAGCACAACAAAATAACAATATGAAACCATCTTCTATTTTCATTATTTGCCATTTAAACGTAAACTTACTTTTAAAATTGATTAGATTAGGCCATATTACTCATCAGNGGTTGTGGCGGCACAAGGCTTCAGCGTGGTGAGCTTGCATTGCGGATGTTGGAAGCTACTTGGATTGTTTGGTGAATAAAAAAAAACGGAAATTTACACCCATACCATAAAGTTTTATGTATAGTTCGATATTTACACCATGCAATTTTTTTGTATTTACATATCGAACACTAAAAATTTAATATTTTCATTTATAACAATTTTTGTGTCATAAATTTATGCATAAAAATATATATTTCACTTTTAAAAATATACTGATTGTAATATTTTTAATGTGATGCTAAAAATTTAGAGTAATATGTATTTAAATATGAATGTTTAGTTGTTAGAAATGCAAATACATAAGAATTGTGTGATACGTATGTAAATGTCCTTAAGAAAATTAGATAAGCATATGGATAGTTTAAATTTTAATATAACTTCAAAAATAACATAAGCATTAATTTATTTAGAAGTCACACATTTTAATCCATAACTATGATTTAGTATGATTATTGTTATGTGTCAGATGATTCACGACGAAAGAGTGATATAAACTTCTTAATATGATATGAAAATTGGACACACAAAGTTAAAAGAAGAATTGTTAGATGGGACACTGAGATTTCTTATGTAGAAAACCCAAAAAAGTAAAAAAAAAAACTATGACACCTAGCCCAGTTAAAATGGTACAATGCCCTAGGATTATGGTAAGGGAGACTTCACTTGTAGGGACGAACAGCATATTTTTTGTCTATCTGGCCCATCTTATATATTGGAAGTGGCGATATAAAATAGAAAGGGAGAGAGATCTCACTAAAGAAGATGAATCTAGAGAGAAGGGTAAAAAATGCTTTNAAAATATGAAAATTTCTATTGATATAAAAAAGAAGTTACAATTCTAAGGTGTGGGTCATTGAACAGATCCCCCTGAAGCAAAAAACAAAGAGGGGTAGGAGAAGTAGAGACTGACACAATCTGGGACTCTTCCCCACACTTAGCCAAAAAATTTGCAGGTTGATTTCTTTTTTTGTATATAAAGGTGAAAGTGACAGAAATCTCATTTATCAAGTTTTGGATCAGTTTAATCCACTGGAGAATATGCCGAGGGTTATCGTGATCAGTCGCATAAGCGAAGCGCTGAGAAGAGTCCATTTCAACTTCTAGAGAAGGCCATTTGTTCAGAATGACCAATTTGAGAGCCCAAAACACTGCCACAAATTCAGTCTCTAGAGCATCTTTAGCAAAAATTGGGGAATGAAAATATAACAAACATCTTCCTTAGTGATTTCTGAATACACCTCCAATGCTAGCCCCCTGAGGGGAGAAGTTGCCATCAGTGCTGACTTTGACTGTAGGTAAGCGGGTTTTTCCTAGAAGACTTTGATCACTGAGGAGATATTAGAGCCAGAGACTCTCATTATGTTCAATATGTTGGGGAAGTTCTTAGACTATATGAGTTTTCTGACAAAGGCTAGACAATTGGAAGCCACCTATAGAGCAGTGGAGGATTTTTCCTCAAACTTAACTTGG
>JXCR01041160.1:79809-109089 GCA_002079205.1 Phalaenopsis hybrid cultivar
TTTTGGTTGAAAAACAAAGCTCTCAACCACTAGGCCAAGATGGATTGTATATCTTTCAAACTATCTTTTTGAAGATCATTCCTCATATGTTCAGGTTTGTCCCAAAACCTCATACCATGTTTAATTTTTTTAGGGTGTTATGGCTAATGTTCCTCCCCAAGTAGCCCATTGGTGGTGATTATATAATCATCTGCTAATATTATCACCAAGAATACTCAAAAAGTTATTGAAATGCAGCAACATCTTCCCACAAGGTAAACAAAATTGTGATTTATAATCGCAGGTTTCTGATTCTGTTTGGAGCTTTCCAGGTATTGACTCTCTCCTGAATAAAAGATTTCAAGTTCTTTATACCATGCGAGGCAAAAATTAGAAGAATATTTATCAGTACTCTTCTATTTTCACTAGGCCTCAAACTAGGTGACCCAAATGAAATCTATGTATCTTTTCTACTATATTGTTTTCTTTTTTTTTTCTCTTACATTTCTTGTTAAATGTCTTTGATGCACTCTTTCTTTAGTTGGTTGATGATTTTGGTTTCTATAAAAAAACCCAACATAATTGAAAAGCTCGGTTCAAAATAGGACTTTGCCACTGAATATAAATAGAATTTCAGAATTCAATCATAACAATTTATATATTAAAGGATATACAACATAAAGGGAAAACTATAATATTGGATGAGGCTTGTGAATAAGCCCTATGAGAATAGATCATGTTTAAAATAGCTCCAATTTAGCCTTTTATACTTTTTATTTAGCATTGATTTTAGTGCATGAAATCTAAGGTCCTAAAGCTTTGCATAGTATTCCATTTATAAATTTCAACCTAACATGACATGCTAGTATTGAATGCCTCGTGGGGAAGTTTAGTCTCATTATTCCAAAATTGTTCTTATTAAAAAGTTCAAGTCTTTTAATACTATATAAATGAAAATAAGATACTCAATAACTAATTAATACATTGCAACAAAACCAATTAATAGGCCAAATAACATCTATAGATCAAAATCATAAGCATAAATGGCTATATAAATCAATTAATCATAAAAGATAATTCAATATAGTTACTTATATATGGAAAATGACAGCCTTTATTGAAGCCATATTCTATCCCACCAAATGAACAAAGCAAAATTTGTTGGATGCAATCAACTCGTTGCTACATTATAGTGATTTTGGAGAGATAAATTCAATGTAAACATTTACATAATCTTGCAATAATGAAGTGCTTGTGGTGTATGACTATGCCACTTGCTTTGCATGCTTTCATAAAAATAATAACTCTATCTATATTTGATTTATTATTCGATAGAGCTGCTAGTCATTCTCACTAGGACATACCCCTAGATAACCCCAAAAGATATGAATAATCATTCTTAATTGATAATGCTCCTCAAGTACATCCTCGAAATGAAATTAACAATAGCAGCTTGTGCACATAGGAAACCAAAGCCAATAATCAAAATAAAACCTATTTAATGCCATGTATTGTGTGGGGTAAATTTGATTCTGTCGCCTAGTTCCTCTCTTCTTGGGGTTCCCTCCAAAGATGGGAAATACTTGACATAGTATGCCTTCCATTGATTCAATGTTCACCTACTGCGCGAGTCCTTTTTGAAGTCCACACGGGATCTTAAGCTATCAAAAGTAGGTGATCCTAAAGTTTACACACACCAAATATATATCAAAATCATAAACATAAATGGCTCTAAAAATAATTTAATGAAGTTTCTTGCATATGGAAAATGGTAGCCTAATTCAAAGCAATATTCTATCACACCATATGAGAAAAACGAAATATTTGTTGGATGCAATCAACTTGATAGTTGGAAGTTTCAAGCCTCATCCAAACAATTTGGAGCCAACTTAACGGAATAACTGTTGGTAAACCCAATCATGTGTTGCAACCGATCTATTCAAGAACCTTCACCACATGTTTTATATTTCAATTTAAGCTCAATGGTTGCTAGAAGTTAGAAAAACATGATTTGAAGCATAACAAATATTCTAAATTCCATTATTTATTTAAATGTAGTTAAAAATAAATTGAAAAATTCAAATTAGTAAACAACTTTAATTTATACAAGTGAGGAATTCTTTTTCAAATTTAAAATGAATAATAATAAAAGCATCACTTGTTAAAAAATTCTTTTTTTCATTTTACAAACAATCAAATGAACTCAATATATCAATGTGAAATGGCTCGTGGGCGCATTGA
Organism: Phalaenopsis hybrid cultivar; assembly: GCA_002079205.1. Taxonomy (NCBI): domain Eukaryota; kingdom Viridiplantae; phylum Streptophyta; class Magnoliopsida; order Asparagales; family Orchidaceae; genus Phalaenopsis; species Phalaenopsis hybrid cultivar. The sequence continues at coordinate 82,030 of JXCR01041160.1, forward strand.
ATAGCTATTGTAGGGTAAAAATATATATAATCTAGTGGTGCAACTCAAGCCAGATCGTTATGGATCTAAACCAAACTACTACCAAAACCGAATACATTCAACAATACCATTTTGGAATCATACCCGACTCAAAGTGGATCAAAACAAACTAGATCAAAATTTATCGATTAAGTTTTATTTTCTAGTTCAAATTTAGACATTTGCTTGGTCAAAACATATGACAAATAGAAATATAAAGCAAGACAGCTTGTTATCAAATGGCAACATACATGGTGACTTCAAAGCATTCAGTCCGCAATTCAAATTGTATATATATGCAACTGTAATGCACTTTATTTAACCTCCATCTACATGAGCACAACAAAATAACAATATGAAACCATCTTCTATTTGCATTATTTGCCATTTAAACGTAAACTTACTTTTAAAATTGATTAGATTAGGCCATATCACTCATCAGAACCGAAAACTAACNCTTTTCTTTATTTTAAATATGAAACTAGAATGCATATAGTTTTTTTTTTGTTACTGTATTTTAATCAATATATGCAGAACAAGATATCGATCTTGAGAATTAAATAAGTTAGAAAGGTGGTTTGATTATGCAAACAATTAAAATTGCATGGATCAATAGCNTGTATTTACATATCGAACACTTAAAATTTGATATTTTCACTTATAACATAACTTTTGTGTCATAAATTTATGCATAAAAATACACATATTTCACTTTTAAAAATATATTGATTGTGATATTTTTAATGCGATGTTAAAAACTTAGAGTAATATGCACGTAAATATGAATGTTTAGTTGTTAGAAACGCAAATCCATAAGAATTGTGTGATACGCATGTAAATGTCCTTAAAAAAATTAGATAAGCATATGAATAGTTTAAGCTTTAACATAACTTCAAAAATAACATAAACATTAATTTGTTTAGAAGTTGCACATTTTAATGTATAACTATGATTTAGTATTATTATTGTTATGTGTCAGATGATTCATGACGAAAGAGTGATATAAACTTCTTAATATGATATGAAAATTGGACACATAAAGTTAAAAGAAGAATTGTTAGATGGGACACTGAGATTTCTTATATAGAAAACCCAAAAAAAAAAAAAAACTATGACACCTAGCCCAGTTGAAATGGTACCATGCCCTAGAATTATGGTAAGGGAGACTTCACTTGTAGGGACGAATAGCGTATTTTTTGTCTCTTTGGCCCATCTTATATATTGGAAGTGGCGATTATAAAATAGAAAGGGAGAGAGATCTCACTAAAGAAGATGAATCTAGAGAAAAGGGTAAAAAATGCTTTAATACATGTTAGGGACCTCCTATTTATAGAAGATAGAGAGATAAAGAGTAAAATTACATGCTTTCCTCTACATTAATAGGGGTTGTACATGGTATTATTGCCTTTTTGCCACCTGGACCTTCTACTCGACAGGTCTTTAAGTAGGTTGACTGAGCTGGTTTTGGTTGACTTTCGTCTTGGACATCAGTCGGTCTTCGCTTTGGGAAGCCTGTCAACTTTTAGTAGGTAGCCAGTAGGCCTTAGGTGACTAGTCAGCTTGCTTGATTATTTTTACTTGGTGATTTCTGGTGAACTTTGGGGAACTGTTGAGAGAGTTTACGTTGATACTTGTGAGATTGTTAGGGGTGTTGGACCTCTGAGCAGTTATTGGGGTGGATTACTATCGTTAATCAGGCTGGGTAGTTCTTTGGTTTTCTGACATTTGTTTGATCAACAACCCTTTACTTTGTTGGTATACAATCGGTCGAGTAATCTTCAACCAGTCAGATTCTTGAGAACTTGTAGCTTTTCATCTAAGGGGATTCTAGTCATTTATCTTTTCGTTGGTAGGTAACCATTTGATCACAGAACATCCACGAGAATAACGATTGTTGTGTTAACAAAATGCAGGTTGCTCTGGGTTAGTGAGAAATGGATCTCCACTGAGTGTTGATCTAGCTGGAGGATATGCAAGGGGAAACTACTTCTCTTTGCTGAGAAGTATCTATACTTTTGGAAGATGCCTTTGTATGGAGAGCTCATGCTAAGGCTGACCAAACAAATAAGTTCAAGCTTAGTGGTGAAATGTTGTATAGAAGATTAGTTAGGAAGGGTTTTATCCTGATCGAGGAATCTGAGAAACAACTTGTACAGTGCCTTCTATTAGACTAGGATCCGAATGTAATTAATTAAGAAAATATTTTATTTTCATTTTTGTTGTCAATTTATGTATTGATGTGATGTTTCCTTTTGAAATCTTTATACAATGTTTCCTCTTTCGTCGTGTCCCTATAAATTGGGTTTGTGGTGTTTATTTGCACACACTTGCTGTCTTTTTCTCTAGACTTCTATCGCTCAGTTTTGTTTCTTCCTTGCGACCTTTCCTTTCAATTGATTTTAGATTCTTTTTTTTGCATTCTATGATGGCTCCAGAGCATACTCTCCAAACTTTTGGTGTGGTAATCACGACCTAATAATCGATTTTATCCTTATCAGATGTAATCTTTGTGGAGGGGGTCTTTGTATTTGACTCGACTATTAGGTTTCAAGTCACTTGCCCAAATGAAAGGGCCATTGATCAGTTTGGCGATGAACTTGTCATTTATAGAGGCTAGTTGAGATGCAGGTTGTGGTTGCTTCTGTACTAGGAACTTAGGGCAATTATCAACGGTGTAGTTTTATCTCAGTGAAGACTAAGCCAAATTCTATCATGAAGATCATGACTTGTGTAGTTTTCTGTTGATCCAATTTGCTCATCCACATGATATCTTCTCTAGTGAGGGCTAGAGGGTACCTGCAGTTTAGCGTTATTGGTCGGTTTTAGTTCTCAGGCTTGGAGAACAAAGTCAAAGACTTGAAGTTAAAGTTCTTCATCAACTCATCCTCTACAAACTAAGGCATCAAAACTGAGAAAACTAGAGACACCCGAGTCATGGGAGCTGAATTTGATGGGTGCCTCCTCTCAATTTCTAGTATACAGATTCAGTGTCCTCAATAGTGTCTTATTTTCTAGACTCTTTGAATGAATGATGGTAGATTTTGTGGGCTGCCTCTAACACAGAAGAAGCTAAGCAGGAGGTGGCAGTTCCTAGTCAAACTACCCAAAAAGAAAAGGCAGGGGTATGGGCAAAGATAGTTCTTACTTAGAAAGTTACAACGACCAAAGGAAGTTAGGTCGATGCTCAGGACGATGGAGTCGGTACAATTCTTTTCTCTATATCTATAACTATGGTAGTGATCCAACAAATTTCAACTTGTTAACTAACCATCAAAGAAAGGAGGCCCTTAGCTTATAATAACACATATCTATAGGGCGTAGCTGCTTCTAGTGAAGGCAGACAAGTGTCTAGAGATCCATTCATTTACCTAGAAGAGAGTGAAAATGAGGATGAATCCCAAGAGGAAGGGGTGAGAACACAGTCAGCTTTGCCTAGTCAGGATGTTACTTTCATTGGACTATTTGTACGATGTGAGGCCAATCAGCCTACTTCTACCACTCAAACTGATTTAAAGACTAATCTAAGGTGGCGTCGTAGAAGGAGGTACAATATAAGAGAAGTAAGGAGCGAGTTTTTGAGTTGACTACTCCACCTTCTCTCTCTCATTGAAAGAAAAGGAAGGGTTCCTCATTTGAGTGGGTTTTCTCTTAGAGCAAGTGGGCTAAATTTTGAAATAGGTGATACACCTAAAATATATAGTGTTTTTAGACATATTTTTATACCTATTTTTGAAATATTGTGCTTTAGTGGAAGATATTTGTCTATTTTTTCTTTCAAGTACAAGTAAAAAGGTGAAAAATGCTGAAAAGAGTGAAAATGAATCAAATTTGGAGCAAAAATATAAAAATAGTGCAAAAGTGTTTTGGCGCCTAATCTCCAGATTCGACACTTAAGCGTCGGTGAAACAAAGAAGGTCATGCCTAAGCGCCACAGGCCCCACGCTTAAGTGCTAGAGGCAGTTATTTGATGGATTAATTCATTTTGCTGAATTTTTAAGGGACATTTGAGACACCTATTGGCTAAAGATGGTGGTTATGACCACTATAAACAAAAATATGGTTAAAAGACTTGTTAAAGGAGGCATCCCCTAGAAAGTACATCAAATGAGGACACATTTTGAAGAGATACCAATGCACCTCTAGAAAAATTATAAAAGAAGGAAGTTGAGAGAAATTGAGGGGGGCCTGAGAAGTTCTTGAAATAGTTCGAGAAGAAACTTTTGGAGAGATTTTCAGGCACAACAAATTTACTTTATCCTTTTTGTTTTTAATTTTATTATGAGAGCTAAGAGAGTTGCAAAAGAGAAGAGATTCAAAGGAACATCAAGAGTTTGGTGGATGATTTGAGATAAATTTTTATCTTTGTTTTAAAAAACCTTTAGTTTTAATCGATACTTCTTGTTTGTTGACAATGATTTCTACTTTGAAACTAGATTGTGATTTTGTTTTCTTCATGGAATCTGAGTAGTTTTCTTTATCTTTCTTCTTAAAATGATAAGTAATTAAAGTGTTGGATGGAAGAACGGAGAGTATTGATCTTTAATGTTGGAAGAAGTTGTGATGATTTAAATCCATGCACTTCATATGGAGAGTATCTGATCTTTAATGTTGGAAGAAGTTATGATGATTTAATTCCATGTGCTTCATTTACGTCTTGATCTGGCCCATCTATATGTTAATATTTGTTGAGAGAACATGTAAGAACCGTGCTGATATTGTATCAGTCAATAATCGGAAAGAATCACATAAGGTTGTATGAATGGGAATGTAATTCATATGATTAAGTGCAAATAAATAGGAAAATAATCTTTTAAGGGTGTAGAGTTACAAGAATTTAAAGTGAGAGGTTAAAGCCCCCAACTTGGTTTATTTTCTTAGGTTCTAATACAAGATGTTAGCCCCTAGGTGGAGGGAATCGAGGGAACTCTGGAGTGAGAGCTGGTATCTTCCCTGTCCAGCCGGCTTTCAGAACTATTCAAACTTTAAATTAACCAATATTCTTTATAGCATCTTTAGTAAGGGTAAAAAATAATATTGCTCCTATTTGGCACAACACACTTTGCATACTTCCATAACAAAAATCCTATACTTATTACTGATTCATGGTAAAGAGAAAGATATTTCATATTCAGTGTTTTTATTTTGCATAAACTCAAGTTATATTTAGAAGTTGTTACTGTTTTGTCAAAATATCAAAAATACTAAAAAGAATTGAATTTTAATTACTGTAAAAATATATTGTTAAGTAATTATCTTCTTAAAATAGAAGGTTTGTTGTTTAATAGTGCATATTGTGAAAAATTCCTGTGGGTTCAATATTTGGGGCTTAATCAAAAGGTTCTATATTACTTGATAACGATATATATACTTGCGTAGTATCCCAATATATATAAATTGAAAATTTAAATTCTTATTTTCTCCATGATCAAGATTTTGGTACTGTTACAAAGTAAGGAAATATAAGTAAAAAATATAATTGAAGACACTGTTATACTGTTGCATATAAACAGTCGGGATCATCAGTACATTGTCATTGATGAAGAGGTGGTTTGGTACGATGATTCACCTTCTGTTAAATTCCACTCATCTGCATTCGTTGAAATGATATGGTCTTGAGTTTTTGTAAAGTATCTTCGGGCACTTAGGTCTCCAGAATTTTACAAAAAGGCAAGTCGCTATCTTGTTAAGGCAACGAGGCTTCCCACCTCTAGTCAATGGTGCTCGACCGAGTGAAAATGAAATGGTCATTGTCTTGGAAAGGGCCATGACCCTGAGCATGCTTGCTAAGAAGGCTGATAAATGAGAAGTGATTGTTGAGCAGAGACTACAAGCAACGGAGGAGGACAATTATATTCATCGAACCTTCTATCGATCACCCAATAAGAAAACTAGGTTGAAAGAAAATGTGATGACCATGAAGATTTAAGAGGAGTTTTTCAAGGCATTCCCCTCACATCTGTGATATGAAAATATTCTAAATGAGCAGCTTTGATTTGGAAGCATTACGACGATTGAACAGTTCATTTGCTCGGGCCTAAAGATATTAAGTTTAAGGACTTTAGTGAATTTTTTTTGTTGTATACTAGATCGAAGGTGTCTTCGGGAGATGACTTTGATGTCAGAAGCGATGGAAGGTCCTCAAATCTAAACTTTATTCAACCTCCTAAAACTTATTAAATTTTCTAGAAAAAAAACTTTTGTAAAGATATAGTGTAAATGAAATCTTTTGTAGAGAAAATGCTTTCACATTTTTACATTTAGAAGTGAATGAAGCTTCTTGGCCATTTTTTGCATATCATTGCTTCTATTTATTATTTTACCTTTATCACAATATTTTCTTATGATAACATTTTGATAATGAATGTTGGTGTTGGTTGATCACTCAGATCTTTGAAAAGATCATTGTCTATTTTTTATATGTCACGGCCAGGCTAAAGTCTTACACTATTTGTCTCATTCACTTGGACAGATTGAAACCTTGGCTGGGTAACCTACGACACTTTTTGTGATGTGATTTGCATTGTACCCGTTACGAAGCTTATTGCTATCGACGGGGAACTACCTTTAGAGCTTTATCTATTTTGATCTTTGAGACGAGTTTTTTGATACTTGACATTGAGGGTTGAATTTTTTGTTAGGATGTTGATCAAATCTCTATGGTGTCATTTCTAGTTATCTATATAATTTTCTACCGATCAGACGTCTATGACATCACTATTGGTTCATTTTATGATATTAGTGCCCATCTCGTGTCTTATACTTTCTAAGGTCTTTTTTGCTTACTCAAGCTATTGTCTCAAGCGCCTCACCCTTCTCGAGGATGTTGGCAAATCTTGTTGTTTCCTTCATGGGGTTAACCTCTGAGACTTACTACTGAGATAATTTATGTTGTAACCTTCACAGAGCTTGGCTCCACTGTGTAGGGAACCACCTCTAAAGCCCGATCTGATTCAAGAATGGAGACTTATAATTATGATGCGAGAATATTGTGTGTTGTTTGATCCCGACTTAATGCTTATGCACAATATAACAATAGTTTTGATGATATTTTTCACTTATATTTCCGTATTTTGCAACAAACCAAAAACTTGATCCTGAAGAAAAATAAGAATTAAAATTTTTAATTTATATATATTTATATTGGGATACTACGCAAGTATACGTATCGTTATCAAGTAATATAAGACTTTTTGATTAAGACCTAAAATTCAAACCTACAGGGAAGATTATGCAATATGCACTTTCTAGAAAGTTTCTCAATTTTTAAAAAGATAATTACTTAAATTAAAAATGATTTTTACAGGAATTTAAAATTTAAATATTTTTAGTACTTTTGATATTTTAACAAAACAGTAACAACTTAAAAAGATAACTAAAGTTTTTGTAGAATAAAGGTACTTCATATGAAAAAATCTTTCTTCTTATCATGAATCAGTAAAAAGTATAAGAATTTTGTTGTGGAAGTATACAAATTGTGTTGTGTCAAATAGGAGTAATAATATTCTTTACCCTTACTAAAGATGCTATAAAGAACATTGGCTAATTTAAAGTTTGAATAGTTCTGAATACCGGCTAGGCAAGGAAGATACTAGCTCTCACTCTAGAGTTCCATCAATTCCCTCCACCTGGGGGCTAACATTCTCATATTAGAATCTAAAACAATAAATCAAGTTGGGGGCTTTAACCTGTCATTTTAAAGTCCTCTAACTCTACACCCATCAATAAATATTTTTCTATTTATTTGCACTCAATCATATGAACTACATTCTCATTCATATAACCTCATGTAATTCTTTCAAATTGTTGACTGAGACAATACCAACCCAGTTCTTACATGTTCTCACAACAAATTTTAACATCTAGATTGACCAAATCAAGTAGTAAATGTAGTGCATGGATTTAAATCATCACTACTGCTTCTAACATTAAAGATCAATACTCTCCACAACTTCCATCCAAAACTTAATTACTTGTCATTTTGAGAAAGATAAAAAAATTACTCAGTCTATGGAGAAAACAAAATCACACTTTAGTTTAAAAGAAGAAATCATTGTTAAACCAACAATAAGTCTTGATTAAACCAAAAGTAGTCTAAAACAAAAAGATAAAAACTTATCTCAAGTCCTCCACCAAACCCTTGAAGTTCCTTNTACTCAAAATCCATGTAGAAAACAAAGCCACACTATAGTTTAAAAGAAGAAATCATTGTCAAACCAACAACAAGTCTTGATTAAAACCAAAAGTAGCTAAAACAAAAAGATAAAAACTTATCTCAAGTCCTCCATCAAACTCTTAAAGTTCCTTTGATTCTCTTCTCTTTTACAATCACTCAAAAAAAAAACAGAAAGAATAAAGTAAATAAAAAGTGGTTCCTAAAAATCTCTCCGAACTAACTCCTCAGAAGAGAGCTTTCAAAACTTGCCAATATTTTCAGGACTCTTTTCTAAGTCCTCTCTTCTTTCTTTTATAGTTTTNAATTCCCTAGAAAAGAACTTTCAAAACTTGCCAATATTTTCAAGACTTACACTTTTTTTTTTACCTTATTAGGACTCTTTTCTAAGACCTCTATTCTTCCTTTTATAGTTTTCCAAGAGGTGCCTTGGGATCTCTTCAAAATGTGTCTTGATTCAATGTATTTGCNATCTCCGAACTAACTCCTCAGAGAAGAACTTTCAAAACTTGTCAATATTTTCAGGACTCTTTTTTAAGTCCTCTCTTCTTTTTTCTATAGTTTTCCAAGAGGTGCCTTGGGATCTCTTCAAAATGTGTCTTGATTTGATGTATTTGCTAAGAGATGCATCCTTTCATGATAATTTTCATTCATGGTGGTTACAACCACCTATTAAGCCAATGGGCGCCTCAAAGGAGATGCATCCTTTCATGATAATTTTCGTCCATGGTGGTTACAACCATTTATTAAGCCAATGGGTGCCTCAAAAACCTCTTCGAAATTTGTGAAAACCGATTTTACTCGCATAGTAACTGCCCTGACGCTTAAGCGCGAGGTCTCGGCGCTTAGACGCAGCCTTCTCTATTTAACCGGCGCTTAAGCACCAGATTTAGTGCTTAGGCACCAAAGCTCTTTTGCACAATTTTTCACCTTTTTGCTCCAAATTTGATTCTTTTTCACTCCTTTAAGCATTTTTTTCATNCGTCTTGATTTGATGTATTTGCCCAAGAGATGCATCCTTTCATGATACTTTTTGTCCATGGTCGTTACAACCACCTATTAAGCCAATGGGTGCCTCAAAAACCTCTTCAAAATTTGTGAAAATCGATTTTACTCATCTAGTAACTGCCACTGGCACTTAGACGCGGGGCCTCGGTGCTTAAGCGTGACCTTCTCTGTTTAACCGGTGCTTAGGCGCCGAATCTGGCGCTTAGGCGCCGAATCTGGCGCTTAGGCGCCGAATCTGGCGCTTAGGCGCTGAAACTCTTTTGTACAATTTTTCACCTTTTTGCTCTAAATTTGATCCTTTTTCACTCCTTTAAGCATTTTTTTTTCATTTTTACTTGTATCTGCAAAAAAAACACAAAAACACCTTTTATTAAAGCGTAATATCTCAAAAATAGGTATAAAAATGTTTCTAAAAATATTATATATTTTAGGTGTATCAGTTTCCTCCTACTGAATTGTTCCCTTTGCATAAGGAGGACAAGCTTAATCTTCTTTATATTTGTTCCCTTGCTNTAGATGCTTAAGCGTAGGGTCTCAATGCTAGGCGCGGCCTTCTTTGTTTAACCAACGCTTAAGCATCATATCTGGAGCTTAGGCGCCAAAACTCTTTTGCACAATTTTTCACATTTTTGCTCCAAATTTGATCCTTTTTCCTCTCTTTAGATCATTTTTTTCATTTTTACTTGTATCTGCAAGAAAAACACAAAAATACCTTCCATTAAAGCTTAATATCTCAAAAATAGGTATAAAATGTGTATAAAAATACTATATATTTTAGGTGTATCATTGTTCTACCTGTCAAATCTCTTTATAGTTGATATCAATGTTGCTATTTGGACTTGAGTTCCCTAAGTATGAATCAAACATGGAAAAACATTATAAGGATTTATGTATCATAACGAAAAAGTTTTGAAATGATAATCCCTTTCACTTGTTGAGTTATGTGTCAGCCACTTGAAATTAACCAAACATTATCAAATATCATCACTCAGCCTTCTCTAAGAGAGAGTTTCAACTGTTTGGAGTAAATAATCCATTTTAGAGGTAGGGTTTTCGCCTCAAAGCCAATGCCTCTCAAAAGACAATGAAAATGAGTGTTTTGCTTTAGATCTATTACTGCATGAACTCCTTGGTGTGATCCCTGTTATGAGTGTCTGCACCTTTTAGAATATTGAATCTATATATGTCCTGTAATACATGCCCAGAATTAGAATGGAAGGAACTGTGAGGGAGAGGTAGAGAGATACAAAGAGGAAGAGAAAAGGAGAGAGTACTATCCATTTTATATATTGAAAGTGACATTTACAAAAGAAAAGAAGAGAGAGTTCTCCCTACAGAAAAAGAGACTAGAGAGAAGAGCCAAATCTCCCTATTTATAGGAAATAAATTAATAAAGTATAAAATTACATGTTTGCCCCTACTTTAATAGGGGTCAGACAGGGTGGTCTTATCTTTTTCCCCACTTGGACCTTCTGCTTTGTAGGTCCTTCAGTTGATAGACTAAGCTGGTTTTGGTTGGCTTTTGTCTTGAATACTAGTCAGACTTTGCTCTAAGAAACTTGTTTTAATTATGGTAATCGGTCGACCTTAAAGCGGTTGGTCAACTTATCTGACTATTTTTCCTTGATGATCTCAAATGATCTTTAGGTGAGTTGTTGAGAGAGCTTCACGTTGATACTTGTAGATTATTGGGTGTGTTGGACCTTTGATCATTCTCATGACCAATCACTATCCTTGATTGGCCTGGGTGGCTATTTGGTCGTCTAACCTTTAATCAGTTGGTAGCCCTTTGATTGGCTGGTGATCGGTCATTTGAGTTGTCTTCAGCTGGACAGATTCATGAGGACTTGTAACTTTTCATGTGAGGGGATTCTCATCATTTATCATTTGATCTTGATCGTTAGATTGTCCGGTGATTCATGTAGGTGTACAATAATACGAGTGTTTTCTTGATATTAAATAACAAGAAATAATATTACAATAGTGAGAGTTATCAACTTAAATCTCAATAAAAAGAGGTAGAAAATATTGGGGAGATGACAACAACCTGGTTGTGTCATATACAAGATGAATTTCAAGGGTTACATGTTGGAGATTGAATAAATATAAGTGATGGTAGAAACAACTACGCAATATTATTAGCCATAATTAGGTGATGGTAGTGGTTTGACAATGGAGGTTTGGCGATGATAATTACATTAAATGAGTGATTGTGATCTGATGACAATGAGTACGGTTTAGTGGTCTGTGTTGGGCAATATTGATCTAGCTGTAGCAATAGTCAGACTATGTTGGTATGGAGGCAAAAACATGGGGTGATGTTATCAAGCAATGGTGGTAGTGGTTATGGAAATGCTGCTAGCTAGGTGATTATAGTAGAGGTTTTAAAGCATCAATTAGGCAATGATTGTCCAATAATAACAGTGCACCATAAATGCAATCATGTTGTCCAGATGATGGTGATATGTAAAATAGTGTTTTAGTGATGGTGGAGGGGTTCAACAACAACAGTGGTGGTATAATGATAGAGGTGATGTCGGTTAGGAAACAATGGTCTAACAATAACAATAATCTAATGATGTAGATCAAGCAATGTTGATGACAGATGTAGCACCAATTGGGCAACAATAGTCTAACAATGGTAGCAATTTGATGATGTTGGTTTAATGATGGTGGTGGCGATGACCCAGCATTGATCTTATGATGGTGGTCCAAACATGGTCACTATGAGACATTGATAACTTCAACATCATCTTCTAAGAAACAAAGGTTTGGCATAATGATTACAACCCAATATTGGTGGTTCAACATGAAGGTTGTGGATTGATATTAGTGGCCGACACGACGACATTAGCCTAGTCGGTCAAGTGTTTGTGGTCTGGTGAGAATGGTTAGCTACAAGGTGGTCTTGCATGGTGTTAGAGGCTTAGCTTTAATGATTCAGCATGATGATGGTGGCACTACAAGGGTAAGGTGATGATGGTATGGTGGTGGCAGCACCCCTTGACAATGGTCTAGCAATGGTGGAGCTCTAGAATTCTTAATATTTATTGAGCTCTCTTCAGTCTTCACATCTTGATTTAGTTTGTTTCATGTATTTATAGATTTTGGGAGTGTCATCCTTCATAAGCAATACATGTATCTAAATCATTTTATCTGAGGACCAAGAATGATTCCCTTGATTGGTTGTAGCTTTATTGATTATTTGAACATTGATGAAATCAAAATTAAGTGATCTTAGACTTTTTGGATTATCTCATTAAAAGGTTTGATTTGATTATAAGCTTAACTGTCATCGATCACTTGAGATTGTGGTCAACCACCAGAGTTCACCCTCGACCATCAAAGATCACCATCGACCACCAGAGGTCATTGTCGGTTGCTACCCATTATTGACCACCATTAACTCCCACTTTGATTGCCCTACTATGGATATTATAACCTTCTACAACTTTGGCTTTCTATGGTTGTTATAGCCTTTTTATTGCCTCTCCAAAATTATTATAGTTATAATACAATAGTTATATTGTCAATTGCACTTGTCAGGTTATTTCAAAATAGTTATGATTTAAAAACTTCTTATAATCCCATCTTTTCTAATCTAGGGAAAGAGTGGACATTTGTACTGTTAATTACATTGTTGATTATTTTAATTGGACTAAGCTTTATGATTTTTTTCCCTTTCAAGGGTTTCCACCAAAAAAAAATGATGTGTCCTCCAATTACTTTTCTTTTATTTGTGTGTGTATTGAATCTTCACACAATACTAAGATGTTAAATCATCACTCTACCATCATGAATTTTCTAGCATTTAACTGTTTGGTGCCATCTATGAGTATCATGATCCCATAAAATTTTATAGCTTCTAGTTGTAACACTCACAATAACATATCCACCCACTCTAGCACCCCACCTTATTTTAGGAGATTATGTTAAAGCTAGGATGTCATGTCTCTATTTTTTTTTCATTGAATAAACATTACTCCACTAGCAAAGAAGCCTCTTTTTTACCTATGGAAGATTTGTTGATGTCATATTTAGCTTATTTTTGATGTTATCACCCAAAATTTAGTTCCTCACTTCATGAGACAAAACATGCAAAATTTGGAGAGTTTGGGTTTAGCGCTATGGAGCATACCTTGCATGTTGTCTCTCTTATCATGCTTTTGTGCTCACTTTAGCATAGTTATGAAAAATTTTCAATAAATTAATCTTACACAACAATGCTATTTTCTAGATTCTTGACACCATATCACTTTAGTGGATGATAGTGCCTATTATAAGAAAACAATTATGTAGTTCTACAATAGGCTTATTGAATTTTTACTTAGTGTCACAACACTGGTCCTTGGATCCATGATGCTTAATCAAATTCATTAATTATAATATCTCGCAATAAGCCCAAATTTAAATAAGACCATTAAATTACAGGGGTGGCTCTGTGGCACTGCATTGCAGACACTGCTGTGCCATTTTGTTTATAAGTAAGCGATCACATGAAAGAAAATTTTGATTCATCCCTACTCCCTCCTTCAAAATTTTCTTGAATTCTTAGTATTTGAAGGAAAAAATGGCACCTTGATAATGCTTAAGAGGCCTAAGGCCGATTAAAGGTCACTTGGATGTCCACCTCATCATAGGCATCAAAGCTCAAAGTAGTGAGAAGGAGTGAACCCCTTCCAAGATTTCTACTATAAGGAGAAGTGGTCTAGCTCATGGGAACCCAATGGATGTTAATCCTTCCACCTTTTCAATCACTCCTTTTCCTCATATTGTTCCTAATTAAATTTAAGAGGTATGGAACAATGTCATTGAGACCCAGTAAGAGGTATGATTGCCATACATCATTTGATCCATATGAAATAACTTCATAGGCAAAAATTTGATTGGCATGCTTGAACCATTGAGCAAAAATAGGGAGCACTTGTGCCTTCTTTTTACCAGTTCTATACAATAGCAGAGCCAGGTGCGATGATGTAAAAAGAAGAGAAGAACTCCAACTTTGACATAGGAGATTAATAGTTGACCTTACCTTTGTCTCTATATTGTAATCCCTATTGTTTCATTTAGAAAAATATAATTGGCTATTTGTAAAAGCAAAAAGATGCATAGACACTTCTTCACCAAAATCAATAAAAAAATATTGGTTTGTATTGTGATTTAAATGTATTTCTCTTAATGTGGACTAGTTTGAGTGTGCATCAAATAACATTAAAAAATATTCTACAAAACTCCAACACTGTCCAACAACATAACTCTAGTACCCATAGCCATGGTGCCACTCTAAGGCATCACAACACTCAACCTTTACGTAGTGGCATGAAACAACTTAAAAGTCTAGAAGACTCAAGTTGTGATTCTGAATTGTAGCTCCACTACATAACACTATGATGCCCAGCCCAAGCAAGGCTCCCAATTCTAGTGTCAATGTGGCATCAACCACATAATCAAAGTTGCAACATCGAGTTTGAGTGCCTCACCGCCATATGCCACATGACACTTAAAGGTTTACCTTTCAGTTTCAAAGGGTGGTGGATGATTTGATGAGTGTCAAAGCCACATCATTAGTGTTGTGGTGCCACTTGACCAGTGCCTTAATGCGATGGTGGTGGTATAAGAAGTGACGAGGTAAGAACTTTATTTTATTAACCTATGCGGCACTTTCCGTGTCAGCACTATCTAGGCTCCTTATAGTGATGCATAGGTGACATTTTCCCCCCTAGCATATGTAAATAGGTAGTGGTGCAAACCTTTATCATGTTAGAGGATGTGACATTTACCACATCAGCGACACCATGATGCCACTAATGGGTGCCTAGGTTTCATTTACTACATTTAGGATGTTAGAAAAGCATTCCCAACCCAAATGAGATTGTGAGTCTATTATGGGGTGATTTAGCTTTATAGTTTGGTTTTTTCTCTGTTATTTCTACTTTGTGAGCTTCCTCTTCATACTCTTGATGGAGATAAGTCCTTCCCTATATTTTCTATCCAACTAGATTATTAAGAGCTTTAGATGTTTCCATCCTTTTGACTTTAGGGCTACTGAGCCAACTTAGATAATGTAACTCATGGGTTGCTGATAAGGGCTTTCTAGTTGGGTTTGGTTGACTACCTTATTAACCATGTTTACTTAAAGTATAGATAGTCTGGATAACATATTCATGGAATCCTAACCAAGCTAGTTCTACATGTCTAAGCGTTTTTCTGACATGCCATTGACTAACCACTTTAAACCCTTTTTTACTCCTTTATTAAGTCATTTGTAGTCATCTTGTAGATTCTTTAAGTTGAGAGGTGAGTTACCTATTAGGTTATGGTGTTCCACCCTCTACCCAATAGCCTATCTCCATCCTGATAAGAGGAGGTTCCTCTTACTTCGATAAAAAAAATCTCTATGGTGTCATATTTCCATATAATTATAGCAAGCAAGTATAAATTCTCTTATCAAGATTTTTCTTGGGTATCCCGCATAATTTAATTGAAAACAAGGGTACACATCATGAGAGATCTCTTTAATTATAAACCAAAACAAATTAGATTTTATCCTCTACTTCATATTTGAAAGCCTTTATATGGCTTTCTTCATATATTTACTTGAGCTAGGTACGGTATGATTCATTTTGGATCACCCTTCTCCAATTCATGTAAAGTTATCTTAATATATTTGTTCTTTTTTATTTTTATTTTTTGTTTTATTTTTATTTTATTATTATTATTTATTTATTTTTTAATTTTTTAATTTTTGTTTAGTTAGGTCTTACCTTTCCTCGCTATGTTCTTTTGAGCATGCGCTATGTGAAAAGGAGATTTGAAAAGGTAAATGTGAAGAGGCCTTTCGCTCATAAACAAAATGAGACACAAATTAAATCTCGTGACTCTACTGGGAATTGATATTACCTCTCCATATCAGAAGTTATGTTTTCATTTGATTCTAATTATTAGTGTTTCTTTTTTAACTAATTTGATTTTTATATCTTAACTAAATTTGAGACTTTTCTTTCTTCCATGGCTTATTGGTTGCTACCGTTAGCTGGCCAATACCATTTTCATCCTTTTTGTACCCTCAACATTTCAGATGATATGTTATTGAACATTCTCGATGTTGTTGTATTTGCTTTTTTAGTATTTCAGATGATGCACTTTATGTTTGTATAATGATATAGTGCTTATGATATACTAGTGCACTTTGCACTACCTAATGTCACGATACTTGTTTTGTATTTTATATCCATGAGAAATTTCTTTTTATTTTAGTCTCTCTTGTTTGGTAGGATATTTTGCCAGAGGTTAATTAGGATCAAGCTCGCTGAGTTAGATATCACTACTCTTTTTTCGTCTATTTTCCATGTAGATGAGGGCACGATCACTTTTATTCAAGTGAGTCTGCTCCCTCAATTTTTTTTGGGAATCCTACTCCCGCCAAGGTTTTAGCCATGTATTCTCTCTAGAGAAAGAGTATATGTGCACATGTGGATACTCCTATTGTGACAACACATTTTGATGTCACTCTTTCTTTGATGAAGAGGCATGCATTTGATGGCAAGCTATCACAGTGCCTTTAGCCAACTTTCAGGAGCACCTTATGTCTTCTCCTAATTTTCTGGCCTTGTCAAGGCAACCCCGAGTGGTGTTGCCCATTTTATTATTCCAGTGGAGTATGAAGTCACTGAAGGATTGTCTAAACGACTATTGTCAACCCAGTGACTGTCATTCTAGATGCTTTTGGTGCTATTATTGCTCTTAGATTGAGAAGGAATGATAGGAGGACCAAGAATAGACAGTTGAGGGCTTAGCAGTTGCAACCAAGTATTCCTCCAATGTCGGCATCTATAATGGAGACATTATCAGTGCCCCTAGTTGACCTCTCTTTTTCGGTCAGGCTTACACCTAACTGAACTTTACTTGAGCTGAAACTTGAGCTAAACATTATAAATCCTAATTTAAAATCTAACTAAACAAAATTGAAACCAAACAAATAAAAATAGAACCAAATATAACCAATTTCAGGCAAACCTTAAAATTGACCTAAAAATCATCCTAAGCCAACAAACAACCCGAAATTATCATTTTTTCTCCAAATTATTTTAGGGCATGAGGCTTCATTATGAAAGTTGCATGATGTTTATTATCACATATAAAGACCGTGCAAATAAATTTAAAATCATATGATACAATTTTTTACGTGAAACTCTTCATTTATTCTTTCATTAGTGAATAATGCTCCATGTACCCTGCAATTATTTTTTTCTCTAGGCCTAGGTGTGACTAGACCTAGAAGTAACTCAACATGTTCACGCCAAATTTAGGCAAAACAACACCCAGATGTATCTTGGTGTGTTCATGCTACTTCTGGGTGTGACCACACCCAGGCATTCTTTGTGTGATCACTTGGTGTGATCACTTACCGTGCCACACTAGCAATTTGAGCCCTTCATCCACTAATCTGATGACGAATCATCACAACATTTTGCAGGCAGAGATCCATTACACCTCCAACTACCATAATGAGCATAATCATCGACTTACCACCCAATCGATGACCACAGACGACCTTACTCACATATAATTAGGCGGTCGTCCATTCTCTGAGCACTTGAATACCTCAGACTACTCAAACAGAGGAATTTGGGAAGAAGAAGGGAAAAAAAATAAGTCATTAAGTGAGCCTCTTCCTCCTCCGACCAGCCTCCTCTCTTGTAATTCTCCACTTCTCTCTTATTTTAAGGGTTATAACTCCAAAATTTGAAAAGGAAAAAAATGAAATTTGTTTTCAAACTATAACTCTTAGAATTGATTAGAAAAACCAATAAAAAAATGGTGTCATGTACTAACTCCCAAACTCAATTATGAAAGTTAATAAGAAAAAGTGTGGTGAGCTCTAACTCACAAAGCTAGATTAGAGTAAGCTAATGTAAGAAGAAGTGTCGTTGAAGGGGTGATTGGCATTTTTCTTGCATCAACCAATCAATTGATGTGATGTATTTATAAAAAGATGAACCACCATTATAGCTATGTGGGTACTAATATCAAATGCTTGGTACATGAAGGTGATATCATCCTTAAAGTGGAATGCAACTAAGTGGTTGAACAAGTATCAAACCCAAAATTGGTCTAAATGATTGACTTAAAATAATTCATAATGTTAGAATGTTTGAAACTTATAGGCATCATGCTTTCATATATTGATCAAAATAACATTTTTTAGAAATTTTTTTGTCATAATATAACTAAGTGAACATCAACAACCAAAACTTGTTATAAAATGAGTAGCATCCTTAGAAAAACAAATTACTACTAAATGATCAGATGAGTATTTGAACTAAACATGAATCATAGTGGCAGAATTTGAAAAGGTAAGTCTTACTGCCAAAATGATCAAATCCTGTCAGGTATTAAGATTGTGCCTATCAATCAACATAATGTCCTTAGGGAAAAGAAGTGTCAAGAAATAGTTATGCAGACATCAACAACCATTACTTGCTATAAAAAGAGGTAGTGTACTCAGAAAAGAAGATTTCTACTAAATGATCATATGAGTATTTAAACAAAATAACCATCAAATTGATAGAAGTGAAACAAGTCCTATTGTAATGTGGTCAAAAAATGACAAGAATCAAACTCACATCTATTGATCGACAAAATGACCTAAAGAAAATGCACAAAATCACATAGCTAAAAGGACATAAATGGCCAACACTTGCTATAAAAAGAATGTAGCGTCATTAGAAAAGGAGATCCCTTCTAAACATTAGATGAGTATTTATTCCAAACATCAATCAGAGTGGTAGACATAGAAAAGGTAAGCCCTACTGCAAAAATGTAAGAGCATTGCTTTGGGTTCTAAGACTTGGGGCTCACTAAGGAAATAATAATGGGTTTTATAAATCCAAAACAAACCTAAATAAGCCAACCTAACTATACAACTCACACTATAGATGGTAGTTTTAAGTTTTGGTAATCCGTACCTAGCTAATAGTGGCTAAACAAGGGAAGGAAGGAGTAATTAATCTTACTCATACCTCTAAAAAATGCAAGTACATAACTTGTTAGGATATATCTTGGGATTTTGTTAATCCAGACCCTGACAAAGTTGGCTAAATCAAGGCAAGGAAAGGGAGTACGAGCCTTCTACCAATAGGTTCAGAAGACTAGATCTATGTGGTAGGGGGAACTTTTATCACAACGCAAAACCATCTTACATCCTTATGTATCCCCTAAACGGATGCATAACTAGTGCTAGGAACACAAACATTTTCCTCTTTACATAAGGGAAAAAGACCCTTTTAAACTATGATAACCTGAACTCAGCCAACATTGGCTAAACAAGAATGAAAAAGATTGTGAATCTTATTCTATGAGAGGACTTGCATATCAATAGAGTCAAGTACAATTAATGGGAGAGATTCATTTGAATAGACTTTATTTTTGGTGATCTGGACCCATCCAAAATTGGCTAAACTAGGGGGGAGAGAAAAAATTCTTTAAGTAGCTACACCATCGAATTCTCGATGGCGTCCACTTCTAGATAAAATTATGATTGTAAAAATCACAAATCTTTGTTTCTTGTTATTGACTAAAGGTTAAGATGACTCATAACCAGTAGGAGCACAAAACTTTTCTCCTATAGATGTGAAAGACTAGACCTATTCAACAGAGGGAACGTTTCTCACAATGTAATCATCTCATCTAACAATCCATTCCTTAAAATGAGATGTGACTTACACTAGGGAATGATGTGACTCATTTCTCTCTTAAAAAAGAAGAGAAACTTTGGAGTTAGTTTGCCAAACCAGCTGAATAGGCTAAACTAAAAAAGGAAGGAATGTAAACCTATCTTTCAAAAGTGGTTAGTGACATAAATACATCGCCAACACTAGACAAACCAAATAGAAAAGAGTGCGAACATGCCTCCCTATAAACTTTTGAAGGTCAGATCTATAAGATAGAGAAAATGTTTGCCATAAAGCATGACCATCTTCTCTCCTTATGTATCCCATAAATTGAAGTGCGACTTGGGCTAGGGAAACATTGTCTCTTCCTCTTATTAAGGGAAGGGTTTTTTTTGTGATTTTGTAACTCGGGCCCCGCTAAACTTGCTAAATCAGAAAAAGGGGAGTGAAAATTCCCCCCACATCTCCCAAATGCAAGTGCATGACTCACGTTGAGTGAGGATTCAGGGAGCAAATCGACTAAGGAATCACATCATATCCATTTGACATCATCTAGGATAGTTTTGGTTTTTGGACATCCAAACCCAACCTATTAAGGCGCAACTAAGATACATAAATTTACTCCTGGAGAGAAATTATAGACCCATTTGCATTTCTATAAACTTTGTGACTCAAACGCCCCATGTAAATAGCCAGAGACTATTTTGACACTTCACACAAATTGACATGGAAAGGGACTTATAAATTATTTATTTATTAAATTGTGAAGTCCATCTTCTTGCAAGTTGTCCTTTGGTTTCAATTAAGAATCACGAAGACATATGAAATGGCTAGGGAAGAAGGATACACGTCTTAAAAAATTCATATCCTCTCTAATTATTATATTTGTTAGTGTGTACTCATCTTCTTAATTATTAGTTAATCATGAATGATTTGAATTTAATCAACAAAATTCTCTTAAAATCATCCAAGTTTTAATAAGTTTAATTGCATCATTTATTGTAACATACATGATTAAGCATGAGTGCGATATCTAGTTAATATAAATTGAGTAAAGAATATATTTTAATAATACTTTAGTATAAAAATATTTATAATTAAATAACTAAAATACATAAAAGGTTCTTTTATGCATTCTCTCTTAACAAATGGGTCTTTGAGACTAGGCAAATTTAAAAACATCAGTATCTTCTTGAAAGAAAAAAATAAAAAGTGCATAAGATTGTGCCTAGTTACCATGATAACTAAGATGAATATCTACATATAAAATAGAAATGCTCCTCAAGCTACTTATAATAAATAAAGATAAATCAGTTACAAATCACAACTTTAAATTGCTTGGGATAACATATCCTTACTTGTGATGAATGTCAGAGTCGATCGAAAGGTACCATTGCTCCATATACAATTAATATTTGGCTTAGTTTTTTTGGTCATTCACTTGAATTTTTATAAAATCATATTTAGTTGGAAAATTGGTTAGAAAAACATTTCTTTTTTTTCATATGTCTTCTCTCTTATGGTCATATGAGTTGGCTTATAAAATTACCTGTAATTTTATATAAGATTATGATACTTTTTCTTGATGCCACCAGTCAATACGCATGTGTTGAATGGGGATTAAAAAAAATAATACGTAGTTAGCCATTATTGTATTCTAAAAGGCACAACAAGAGTTAAAGTGGGTGACAAGTTAAGTGTATACACTAAAATATAAAATAGTCTTAAGTTTATTGTCATCTATCTTATGCAGTTAGCAATTACATAAAAAAGTTAAGTACAAAATATCTATAATTGAATTAACAATTAAATATCATCAAACATGAATTCAAAATTAAAAGTAGTTAATGGTATGATGGTGCGATGGTTAAGCAATAAAAATAGTAGTTTTTTACTTTCAAAATTAAAATTTCATCGTCTGCTTTATTGTTAAGTATATTCGATTTCAAATTCAAAGAGTCCCCACCACATGTGCACTCTTTGATAAGTCTGTGTGCACATACATGCATATCACTAAGCCTGTAATCAGACATGTGCAAAATTTAGTTGTATACTACAAGTTAAATACAATGGAATATGTAAGGCTTAAGAGTTAGCATTATGAAATATGAATGAAATGGGCTTAAATACCTTTCCAATAGATTTATAAATGCTATGTAGCCTTTCATCATATTGGAGATTAAGAGTTATAAAAGTAGATAATAAGTTCAACCTAGTGCAAATATATGTGAAACCTCATATCACACTATGCTCAACTTTATGTATTTGACATGGGAGATCTCTACAACATAAGTGAAAATAAATAACACATAATGTTCAATTTTAAAAGTTTAGTGTGGGAGATTTATGCAACATAGTTCATATTTGAGAGCATATTAGATTGAATTTTAATAATTTAACATGGGAGACTTATGCAGCACCAAGCCTTGCTATCACTTAAAAAAGGGAAAGAGTAGTTTTAATTTGATGTGTTTTCTCATGGCTCATAAAAATTTTTTATAAGGTTTGGAATAACACTAGATCTTATGGAGAACCCAATAGGATGACAACAACACCTTAGGGTATTTACTCTAGTAGATGGAGTTAGGGCTTTAATAAAAGTCTAAAAGCACTTTTTGTTCATAGTAAAATTTTGAATTAGAGTTTAAAGCCAGAAATTATATTTTTATTGTTGATAAACCTTATGACACTTTTGGGTGATATGCATATACTACCATTTATCAAAATTTATTTATGGAATTTCATATTATTACTTATGGGTTTTATCAAAATTTTTTGATGGAGTTACATATTCCAACAGTTCAATAGAATGAGACGACATCTTATTACTTCAAGTCATGGTTGAAGCCCAAAAATTATATTTCGTTTGCCTTTTGTGGGATAAATAATAGAAATAAGGTTGTTAGTGGGAATATTAGTAATTAAATTATAAAAAAAACATGAATAAAAATTTAACACAAAAATCAATCTTATTAGTCACCTAAGTGACTTGGTAGAAGCAGATCATCAAATTTATTTCTTTAAATGCCCGACTACTTTAGCTGTCTTTATTTTAGAAATTAGTNTCTTTTGTTCATAAATAAAATGAGGCACGAATAAAATCTTGTGACTCTACTAGGAATTGAGATTACCTCTCCATATCAACAATTATGTTTTCATTTGATTCTAATTATTAGTGTTTTTTTTAACTGATTTGATTTTATATCTTAACTAGATTTGAGACTTTTCTTTCTTTCATGGCTTATTGGTTGCTACCGTTAGCTGGCCAATACCATTTTCATCCTTTTTGTACTCAACATTTCAGTTGATATGTTATTGAACATTCTCGATGTTGTTGTATTTACTTTTTTTAGCATTCCAGATGACACGCTTTATGTTTGTCTAATGATATAGTGCTTATGATATACTAGTGCACTTTGCACTACCTAATATCGTGATACTTGTTTTGTATTTTATATCCATGAGAAATTTCTTGTTATTTTAGTCTCTCTTGTTTGGTGGGATGTTTGTCCAGAGGTTAATTAGAATCAAGCTCACTGAGTTAGATATCACTACTCTTTCTTTGTCTATTTTCCATGTAGATGAGGGCACGATCACTTTTATTCATGTGAGTCAGCTCCCTCAAATTTTTTTTGGGAATCCTACTCCCGCCGAGGTTTTAGCCATGTATTCTCTCTAGAGAAAGAGTATTGTGCACATGTGGGTACTTCTATCGTGACAACACATTTTGATGTCACTCTTTCTTTGACGAAGAGGCATGCATCTGATGGCGAGCTATCACAGTGCCTTTAGCCAACTTTCAGGAGCACCTTATGTCTTCTCCTAATTGTCTGGCCTTGTCAAGTCAAACCCGAGTGGTGTTGCCAATTTTATTATTCCAGTGGAGTATGACATCACTGAAGGTTTGTCTAAACGTCTATTGTCAAACTAGTGACTTTCATTCTAGATGCTTTTGGTGCTATTCTTGCTCTTAGATTGAGAAGGAATGCTAGGAGGACCAAGAACACACAGTTGAGGGCTTAGCAGTTGCAACCAAGTATTCCTCCTATGTCGGCATCTATAATGGAGACATTGTCAGTGGCCCTAGTTGACCTCACTTTTTCAGTCAACCCTTTTTTTTGCTTACACCTAGCTGAACATTACTTGAGCTGAAACTTGAGTTAAACATTAGTAAATCCTAATTTAAAATATAACTAAACAAAATTGAAACCAAACAAATAAAAATAGAACCAAATATAAATTGACCTTAAAATTGACCTAAAAATCATCCTAAGCCAACATACACCCTGAAATTATCATTTTTTCTCCAAATTATTTTAGGGCATGAGGCTTCACTATGAAAGTTGCATGATGTTTATTATCACATATAAAGACCGTGCAAATAAATTTATAATCATATGATATAATTTTTACGTGAAACTCTTCACTTAATTCTTTCATTGGTGAGTAGTGCTCCATGTACCCTGCAATTATTTTTTTCTCTAGGTCTAGGTGTGACTAGAACTAGAAGTAACTCAACATGTTCACGCCAAATTTAGGCAAAACCACACCCAGAAGTGTCTTGGTGTGTTCATGCCTACTTCTAGGTGTGACCACACCCATGTATTCTTTGTGTGATCACTTGGTGTGATCACTTCTCGTGCCACACCAGAAATCCGAGCCCTTCATCCACAAATCTAATGACGAATCATCACAACATTTTGCAGGTATATATCCATTGCACCTCCAACTACCAGTATGAACATAGTCATCGACTCACAACCCAATCGACGACAATAGACGACCTTACTCACATATAATTATGCGGCTGTCCACTCTCTGAGCACTTGAATACCTCAGACTACTCAAACAGAGGAATTGGGGAAGAAGAAGGAAAAAAGAATAAGTCATTCAGTGAGCCTCTTCCTCCTCCGACCAGCCTCCTCTCTGGTAATTCTTCACTTCTCTATTATTTTAAGGGTTATAACTCCTAAATTTGAAAAGGAAAAAAAATTGAAATTTTTTTTCAAACTATAACTCTTAAAATTGATAGGAAAACCAATAAAAAAAATGGTGTCATGTACTAACTCCCAAACTCAATTATGAAAGTTAATAAGAAAAAGTGTGGTGAGCTCTAACTCACAAAGCTAGATTAGAGTAAGCTAATGTAAGAAGAAGTGTCGTTGAATGGGTAATGGGCATTTTGCTTGCATCAACCAATCAATTGATGTGATGTATTTATAAAAAGATGAACCACCACTACAGCTATGTGGGTACTAATATCAAATGCTTGGTACATGAAGGTGATATCATCCTTAAAGTGGAATGCTATTAAGTGGTTGAACAAGTATCAAACCCAAAATTGGTCTAAATGATTGACTTAAAATAGATCATAATGTTAGAATGTTTGAATCTTATAGGCATCATGCTTTTATATATTGATCAAAATAACATCTTTTAGAAAAATTTGTGTCATAATATAACTAAGTGAACATCAACAACCAAAACTTGTTATAAAAGGGGTAGCATCCTTAGAAAAACAAATTACTACTAAATGATCAGATGAGTATTTGAACTAAACATGAATCATAGTGGCAGAATTAGAAAAGGTAAGTCCTACTGCCAAATGATCAAATCCTGACAGGTATTAAGATTGCGTCTATCAATCAACATAATTTCCTTAGAGAAAAGAAGTGTCAAGAAATAGTTATGTAGACATCAACAACCATTACTTGCTATAAAAAGAGGTAGTGTACTCAGAAAAGAAGATTTCTACTAAATGATCATATGAGAATTTAAACAAAATATCCATCAAATTGATAGAAGTGAAACAAGTCATACTGCAATGTGATAAAAAAAATGACGAGAATCAAGCTCACATCTATTGATCGACAAAATGACCTAAAGAAAATGCACAAAATCACATAGCTAAAAGGACATAAATGGCCAACACTTGCTATAAAAGGATGTAGCATCATTAGAAAAGGAGATCTCTTCTAAACGTTAGATGAGTATTTAATCCAAACATCAATCAGAGTGGTAGACATAGAAAAGATAAGCCCTACTGCCAAAATGTAAGGGCATTGCTTTGGGTTCTAAGACTTGGGGCTCACTAAGGAAATAATAATGGGTTTTATAAATCCAAAACAACCCTAAATAAGCCAAACTGACTATACAACTCACACTACATATGATAATTTTAAGTTTTGGTAATCCATACCCAGCTAATAGTGCTAAACAAGGGAAGGAAGGAGTAATTAATCTTACTCATACCTCTAAAAAATACAAGTACATAACTTGCTAGGATATATCTTGGAATTTGTTAATTCGGACTCTGACAAAATTAGCTAAATTGAGGCAAGGAAAGGGAGTACGAGCCTTCTACCAATAGGTTCAAAGACTAGATATATGTGGTAGAGGGAACTTTTATCACAACACAAAACCATCTTACATCCTTATGTATTCCCTAAACTGATGCATAACTAGTGCTAGGAACACAAACATTTTCCTTTTTACATAAGGGAGAAAGACCATTTTAAACTATGATAACCTGAACTCAGCCAACATTGGCTAAACCGGAATGAAAAAGAATGCGAATCTTATTCTATGAGAGGACTTGCATATTAATAGAGTTAAGTCCAATTAATGGGAGAGATTCATTTGAATGAACTTCAGTTTTGGTAATCTGAACCCATTCAAAATTGGCTAAACTTGGGGGAGAGAGAAAATTTTCTTTAAGTAGCTACACCATCGAATTCTTGATGGCATCCACTTCTAGAGAAAATTATGATTATAAAAATCACAAATCCTTGTTTCTTGTTATTGACTAAAGGTTAAGATGGCTCATAGCCAGTAGGAGCACAAAACTGTTCTACTATAGATTTGAAAGACTGGACCTATTCAATAGAGGGAACATTTCTCATAATGTAATCATCTCATCTTCCAATCCATTCCTTAAAATGAGATGTGACTTACACTAGGGAATGATGTGACTCATTTCTCTCTTAAAAAAGAAGAGAAACTTTGGAGTTAGGTTGTCGAACCAGCTGAATAGGCTAAATTAAAAAAAGGAAGGAATGTCAATCTATTTCAAAAGTGGTTAGTGACATAAATACATCACAAACACTGACATTCATTTGGGGAGGGTTTTGGTTTTTTTTTTTTTTTTTGGTAATTTTAAACCCAACTACTGGGTTGAACTGGGAAGAAGTT
>JXCR01041160.1:109094-127338 GCA_002079205.1 Phalaenopsis hybrid cultivar
AATTCTAAACCCAACTACAGGGTTGAACTGGGAAGAAGTTAAGTTTTGGGAGTCCAGACACAGACAAAACTAGACAAACCAAATAGAAAGGAGTGCGAACATGCCTCCCTATAAACTTTCGAAGGTCAGATCCATGCGATAGAGAAAATGTTTGCCATAAAGTATGACCATCTTATCTCCTTATGTATCCCATAAATTGAATTGAAGTGTGACTTGGGCTAGGGAAACATTGTCTCTTCCTCTTATTAAGGGAAGGGGTTTTTTTGTAATTTTATAACCCGGGCCCCACTAAACATGCTAAATCAGAAAAAGGGGACTGAAAATTCCTCCCACATCCCCCAAAGGCAAGTGCATGACTCATGTTGAGTGAGGATTCAGGGAGCAAATTGACTAAGGCATCACATCATATCCATTTGACATCATCTAGGATAGTTTTGGTTTTTGGACATGCAAACCCAACCTATTAAGGCACAACTGAGATACATAAATTTACTCCTGGAGGGAAATTATAGACACTTTTGCATTTCTATAAACTTTGTGACTCAAACGCCCCATGAAGATAGCCAGGGACTATTTTGACACTTCACACAAATTGACATGGAAAAGGGACTTATATACTCTTTATATATTAAATTGTGAAGTCCATTTTGTTGCAAGTTGTCCTTTGGTTTCAATTAAGAATCACAAAGACATATGAAATGGCTAGGGAAGAAGGGTACACGTCTTAAAAAATTCATATCCTCTCTAATTATTATATTTGTTAGTGTGTATTCATCTTCTTAATTATTAGTTAATCATGAATGATTTGAATTTAATCAACAAAATTCTTTCAAAATCATCCAAGTTTTAATAAGTTTAATTGCATCATTTATTGTAACATACATGATTAAGCATGAGTGCGATATCTAGTTAATATAAATTGAGTAAAGAATATATTTTAATAATACTTTTGTATAATAATATTTATAATTAAATAACTAAAATACATAAAAGGTTCCTTTATGCATTCTCTCTTAACAAATGAGTCTTTGAGATTAGGCAAATTTAAAAACAGCAGTATCTTCTTGAAAGAAAAAAAGAAAAAGTGCATAAGATTGTGCCTAGTTATCATGATAACTAAGATGAATATCTACATATAAAATAGAAATGCCCTCAAGCTACTTATAATAAATAAAGATAAATCAGTTACATATCACAAGTTTAAATTGCTTGGGATAACATATCCTTACTTGTGATGAATATCAGAGTCGATCAAAAGGTACCATTGCTCCATATACAATTAATATTTGGCTTAGTTTTTTTTGTCATTCACTTGAATTTTTATAAAATCATATTTAGTTGGAAAATTGATTAGAAAAACATTTCTTTTTTTCCATATATCTTCTCCCTTATGGTCATATGAGTTGGCTTATAAAAGTACTTGTAATTTTATATAAGATTATGATACTTTTTCTTGATGCAACCAGTCGATACGCAGTTAGCCATTATTGTATACTAAAAGGCACGACAAGAGTTAAAGTGGGTGACAAGTTAATTGTATACACTAAAATATAAAATAGTCTTAAGGTTATTATCATTTGTCTTATGCAGTTAGCAATTACATAAAATAGTTAAGTATAAAATATCTATAATTGAATTAACAATTAAATATCATCAAATATGAATTCAAATTTAAAAGTAGTTAATGGTATGAATGGCGCGATGGTTAAGCAATAAAAATAGTAGTTTTTTACTTTCAAAATTAAAATTGCATCGTCTGCTTTATTGTTAAGTATATTCAATTTCAAATTCAAAGAGTCTCCACCACATGCGCACTCTTTGATTAGTCCGTGTGCACATACATGCATATCACTAAGCCTGCAATCATACATGTGCAAAATTTAGTTGTATACTATAAGTTAAATACAACGGAATATGTAAGGCTTAAGAGTTAGCATTCTGAAAGATGAATGAAATGGGCGTAAATACCTTTCCATTAGAGTTATAAATGCTATGTAGCCTTTCATCATATTGGAGATTAAGAGTTATAAAAGTAGACAATAAGTTCAACCTAGTGCAAATTTATGTGAAACCTCATATCACACTATGTTCAACTTTATGTATTTAACGTGGGTGATCTCTACAACATAAGTGAAAATAAATAACACATAATGTTCAACTTTAAAAGTTTAGTCTGGGAGATTTATGCAACACAGTTCATATTTGAAAGCATATTAGATTGAATTTTAATAATTTAACATGGGAGATTTATGCAGCACCAAGCCTTGCTATCACTTAAAAAAGGGAATGAGTAGTTTTAATTTGATGTGTTTTCTCATGTCTCATATAAAAAATTTTATAAGGTCTGGAACAACACTAGATCTTATGGAGAATCCAATAGAATGACAACAACACCTTAGGGTATTTATAAGGTTTGGAATACCCTAGATCTTATGGAGATAATTTGATGTGTTTTCTCATGGCTCATAAAAAATTTTTATAAGGTTTGGAATAACACTAGATCTTATGGAGAACCCAATAGGATGACAACAACACCTTAGGGTATTTACTCTAGTAGATGGAGTTAGGGCTTTAATAAAAGTCTAAAAACACTTTTTGTTCATAGTAAAATTTTGAATTAGAGTTTAAAGCCATAAATTATATTTTATTGTTGATAAACCTTATGACACTTTTGGGTGATATGCAGATAATACCGTTTATCAAAATTTATTTATGGAATTTCATATTATTACTTATGGGTTTTATCAAATTTTTTTGATGGAATTACATATTCCAATAGTTCAATAGAATGAGACGACATCTAATTACTTCAAGTCATGGTTGAAGCCCCAAAATTATATTTCGTTTGCCTTTTGTGGGATAAATATTAGAAATAAGGTTGTTTGTGGGAATATTAGTAATTAGATTATAAAAAAACATGAATAAAAATTTAACACAAAAATAAATCTTATCAGTCACCTAAGTGACTTCGTAGAAGCAGATCATCAAATTTATTTCTTTAAATGCCCGACTACTTTAGCTGTCTTTATTTTAGAAATTAGTAAAAAATTGTAACAATTCAATATAATATTTTTAAAATCCTTTTGAAATATTGATATGAAGGGTTGAGTGGAAACAAGGGGAAAGGGTTGGCCTAGTTTGAAAATTAAGGAGCAACAAATAGCTACCCACTCCAAATGCCTTGGCTAACAATGTAAGTATGGAAAATATTTTATTTCCTTTATTTTATCCAAGTAATATTTATTTTTAAGAAAATTAAATTATACTAATTTAGCATTTTAAATTTAAACTTTAAAATTTCATTGTTGATTATAAATCAAAATTATAAACATGACATAGATTTTATCAATGAATGCAAGAACACATAAACCAAAATCTCTAATCAAATTTTCTTTGTTAATTGTCTTCATATTGCACCATTTTACCGGCCCTTAGTTTGCTTTGGCATTTCTTTTTTTGGCTTTGAGCCTTTGTCGTTGGCCTTTGCTTGCTTGATTGACACCTTGTGACACTTTCGTGTGATATGCATATAAGGTTTATCACTTCTCCTTTTAAGAGAGAATCTTGATAGTAAAATAATTTCCTCATAGTTAATGGGCACCATAATGATGGCTCTAATTCAACTTTTGTAATTATTATCTGAGATGATGCATGATAAATGAATGAGCATCCCATAACATTGTACTTTTTTAATCTTAGATTAAAAAAAAAAAGGAATCATGTATAGGATGGAATAATATGATTCGCTACAGGAATTTAGGCTTTCTGATGGCCACAGTCCATCGATTATGATAAGGTAAACCATCACTTTTAATGTTACCGACGGTTTTAAGCTTGTAGGTAAAATGATTTTTGGTAGTTCCAAAACTGATTGATATTCCGGCAATATAAAAGTACCGGCGGTTATCCATTAATTTAACATCGTAGTTTTTTTCGAGAAAGTTGGTAAACGTAAGTTTGAATAACTGACCATTCTTCCGTTGGTAATAGCGGCGGCATACACATCAGAAAAGTATTGCACCCATCTGTCTTTTTGATGCAGGTAAAAATCGTTGGTTATGGGTCGTTTTTTATAATCCTAAACGTCACAGGCAAGGGGTGAAGAAAACCCTATCTATAGCCCACGGGTTGGCCATTAGCTTCATAAGAAAGGGATCTAGGGCAAGCCACAATTGACCTTATTTTGCCTCGTAGTATTCTTTCTCATTTGCATGCCTCTTGGGGTAGTCATCCATGAATCTTCAATGTCACATGTCTTAATAGGCATTGATCGAGTCAAATTTACATATTATTTATATGATCACACATGCAATTGATCCAATCATTCACGACTCCCTTGATTCATATTTTAGCTTGGAATTTCATAGAACGAGTTGCATCATATTTTCATCATATTTAGAGATGAGTGCAATGACTACGACGACAATTTATCAAAATTTTAATGTGATTTTGGGCACTTGAGACTTCATTTGCATGAATTTTTTGCCAACAAATAAATATTTTTATTGATGCACCGTCTCACAAAATGGATTGTACGTGTTTGAATCGTGGAGCGATTTGAATGGTACCACACGAGTTTACATTAAAACTTTTTTGCCATGCATCAGGGGATTGAATATGTTAATAATATTACATAATAAAGGTTACAATCAGTTATATAAACTGATTATGACATATATATGATTAGTTTATATATGCATATCAAAATTTTATCATAATATTACTAAAAATATTAACTCTTTTTCATTAATATATGCATATCTAACAAATCTTTTGTAATTCTTTAGTGCCATCACACACAAAATATCAAAAGGACATTAAAGAATTTCTCATGTTCACCACTGAAAAATTGCAAAAAAACCTCCCTTCTATTATACAAATTATAATATTTAGGGTGGGAAAAATCTCTCCCTTATTATAAAAGTTAGAGTAACAAGAGTGGGATTATACAACTTAGAATATTGAGAGTAATCAAGTGATACAATGTAAATTTACTTCATTTTTGTACTTTAAATACCATATTTTCTTCTTTAATTAACATAATTTTATGTTTATATAAGGGGTTTAGTTAGTTCTATGTAAGTTGAAGTGGTATAAAAGACCCTAGACTAGCAAAATTACGCCACTTAGTGTTGTAATTTTTCTAGACTTTGGGGTTAGATGCAACTCTAAGGAGTTGAGTCTGACTTAACCTTGCTAGGGTCCAGCGTAGCTATGCCATCTTGCAGTGTAATTATGTCAGAATTTGCACGGCTATGTCACGACACAAACATGTTCAACTTGGCAAGATTTTTCAAGCTAATTGGTAAGTGATATATAAAGAGAAGCATGGAAATGGCCTAGAAGAAGTGCACCAACTTGAAGAGGCTTCTTGCAGCACAAGTTAGAGTTTTACCTCAAACTCTAGGGGCTTTCTTCTTCTTATTTTAGAGAGGGAACTTCAAGGGCAATTTTTTCTTTGATTTTTTAGAGTTTTTGTTTGAGAGAGATTGAATGCCATTGTGTGAGGGAAATTATGGAGAGATTCTTATTTTCTAAAGAAAAATTAGCTATAATTGATGAAAAAACTGACGTTTTTTTGTGCATCAAAGATATCATGTCAATCACCGATGACTTAATAATGGAACAACATATATTTAATTTTCAAAGGCATAACTATTGCACATGTTGTTACTTATGCTCAGTAATTTATCCAACGACTTATTTAGAGTTTCCGACAGCCTATATTGTTGGTTAAATTATAAATAAAAACCAATGAAATAAACTTGTTTGTAATTAATGGAGTCGTTCTTCCAAGATAATGAAGCAACAAGTTTTTGATGATAACCGATCGTTTTCTGTGACAGTTATGATGTTATTCAAAACTGATGATTCATAAACAGTGGCTATGTAGTCAAAAATAGTCTTTATCTGCAAACACACATCGAAAACCTCATTCTTTCCTTTTTCTCCCGCACACTCAAAGCCCCCTTCTCCTCCCTCCCCTGATTTCTCCTAAAACCCTAGCCTCCTAACATTCCTAAAAATGTGTTATTTTTATACAAAAGTTTTATGCTCATTTTTAATGATATTGAACTTTAAAGGAAGACATTTTGCATTTTTTTAGTTGTAGGTACAAGAGATAAAATTTAAGGGGAAAAGGAGCAAAATCGGAGCAAAACGGGGTCAATTGGAGCAAGGTAGCACAAAATGAACTTGCTCCTACATGCCAAGCAGTTATATCGGGCTTTAGAATGTTGGCACCTAGGTGTCAGAATCATGTTTGATGACTATGAATTGAATTTGGATGAATTTTAAAGAGGTATCTAAAGTGACTTTTTGGGATAAAAAGATTTATCATATAATGAGTTAAAAGAGGCTAAGGAAGGGGTGGTGAGTCACAGAGTCTTGGGGGGAGTTAGAGGAGGAGAGTGTGTGTCGTGTGGTGGGAGTCTCTTGGAGTAAAATTATAAGGAGAGTTGAGAAATCATCAAAGGAACTTCAAAGGATTTGCTTGGGAAAAAGTTTAAGATAAGTACTTTATATTTTTGTTTGAGTTTTGTTTATTATGTGAACCTGAATTTTAATATAAATCATGTTTTGTTGTGTTATCCTCATGAGACCTGAGTAGTTTTCTTTATCTTTCTCCTTGCAATAAGAATTAATCTTGTGTACAATTAGAATTGTTTAAAATTTCTCTTATTCCATACTTGTGATAATTCATTACTTCGTACTTAATTTAAATATTCAATCTGGTTAATTGGTATGTTAAAATTTATTGTGAAACCATAATAACCCAGGAGGGCAATGTATTCCTCAACTAGTAAGAATCACATTAATCTGGTGGGTGATAAGGTAGCCCATTAGTTGGTGCAAATAGATAAGGAGATAAGATTTTATGAGTTATGAGTGGAAATTGGTGATTTTAGGGTGACAGGCTAGAACCTTAACTAATTCGATCCAAAGTTTGGAACTTAAGGGCTGGTTAGTCCTAAAGAGAGGACACAATGGGTAATTTAGGGTGACAGGCTAGAATCTACCCAACATAGCCTTAGATTTAAGAATTTAAGTCTAGGTTAGCCAATGTTCTTTATGCATTTGGAAGAGGGTAAAGAATATGATTGCTCATATTTGTCACAAAACTACATTTAAACCTTTAAACATTTGATTCATACACTGATTATGATCTCATTGCAAAAGGAAAAACTTTTACCTAATTTGAACTCTCTTCCATTTAACTAGTTTAGAAACACTTAGCATTTTCTTTAAGCTTTGAAATAAGATTTGTAGGAATTAGTTACTTCCTTTTTTTACATATAAACTTGCGATCTTATTTCCTAGATAATTGTTTGGAGTTTAAGCAAAGTTTTACTAAGTTCATAAAAGAGTTTTCACCTTCCTTATGGGATCGATACTTGGGGCATAAAAAGAAATACCTATATTACTTGAAACAATACGTGCACTTGCATAGTATCTCTAATATATAAAATTAAATTTTGGAAAGAAAATGAGATTTATTTGATATATAATATTCAATTAAGAATTTAACATTGCACTGTTGCCACCACATCAAGTTTTTGATGGTGTCTTTTTTAGATTGAAATTGTAGTAATTACACACAAAGAACACGCACATTGTGTCGCGGATCGAGTTTTGGCTTCGTTTCTGGGGAAAGAAGGAAGCGGCGAAACTTTTGACTTAGAAATGTTATTTGAACTATTGACTTATTTTAGGAAAATCAGTGTTGTTTAAATAGATACGTGTTTATTTTGTCTGTTATATATATATATANAAGGAGAAACAAATAGCTACCCACTCCAAATGCCTTGGCTAACAATGTAAGTATGGAAACTATTTTATTTCCTTTATTTTATCCAAGTATATTTATTAAAAAAAATTTAAATTATAGTACTTTAGCATTTTAAATTTAAACTTTAAAATTTCATTTGTTGATTATAAATCAAAATTATAAACATGACATAGATTTTATCAATGAGTGCAAGAACACATAAACCAAAATCTCTAATCAAATTTTCTTTGTTAATTGTCTTCATATTGCACCGTTTACCGGCCCTTAGTTTGCTTCGACATTTCTTTTTTTGGCTTTGAGCCTTTGTCGTTGGCCTTTGCTTACTTGATCGACACCTTGTGACACTTTCGTGTGATATGCATATAAGGTTTATCACTTCTCCTTTTAAGAGAGAATCTTGATAGTAAAATAATTTCCTCATAGTTAATGGGCACCATAATGATGGCTCTAATTCAACTTTTGTAATTATTATCTGAGATGATGCATGATAAATGAATGAGCATCCCATAACATTGTACTTTTTTAATCTTAGCTTAAACAAAAAAAGGAATCACGTATGGGATGGAATAATATGATTCGCTACAGGAATTTAGGCTTTCTGATGGCCACAGTCCATCGATTATGAGAAGGTAAACCATCACTTTTAATGTTACCGACGGTTTTAAGCTTGTAGGTAACATGATTGTCGGTAGTTCCAAAACTGATTGATATTCAGGCAATATAAAAGTACCGGTGGTTATCCATTAATTTAACATCGTAGTTTTTTTCGAGAAAGTTGGTAAACGTAAGTTCGAATAACCGACTATTCTTCCATTGGTAATAGCGGTTGCATACACATCAGAAAGTATTGCACTCGTCTGTCTTTTTGATGCAGGTAAAAATCATTGGTTATGGGTCGTTTTTTATAATCCTAAACGTCACAGGCAAGGGGTGAAGAAAACCCTACCTATAGCCCAAGGGTTGGCCATTAGCTTCATAAGAAAGGGATCTAGGGCAAGCCACAATTGACCTTATTTTGCCTCGTAGTATTCTTACTCATTTGCATGCCTCTTGGGGTAGTCATCCATGAATCTTCAATGTCACCTGTCTTAATATCCATTGATCGAGTCAAATTTACACATTATTTATATGATCACACATGCAATTGTTCCAATCATTCAAGACTCCCTTGATTCATCTTTTAGCTTGGAATTTCATAGAACGAATTGCATCATATTTTCATCATATTTAGAGATGAGTGCAATGACTACGACGATAATTTATCAAAATTTTAATGTGATTTTGGGCACGTGAGACTTCATTTGCATGAATTTTTTGCCAACAAATAAATATTTTTATTGATGCACCATCTCACAAAATGGATTGTATGTGTTTGAATCGTGGAGCGATTTGAATGGTACCACACGAGTTTAAATTAAAACTTTTTTGCCCTGCATCAGGGGATTGAATATGTTAATAATATTACATAATAAAGTTTACAATCAGTTATATAAACTGATTATGACATATATATGATTAGTTTATATATGCATATCAAAATTTTATCATAATATTACTAAAATATTAACTCTCTTTTCATTAATATATGCATATCTAACTAATCTTTTGTAATTCCTTAGTGCCATCACACACAAAATATCAAAAGGACATTAAAGAATTTCACATGTTCACCACTGAAAAATTGCAAAAACCCTCCCTTCTATTATAAAAATTATAATATTTAGGGTGGGAAAAATCTCTCCCTTATTATAAAAGTTAGAGTAACAAGAGTGGGATTATACAACTTAGAATATTGAGAGTAATCAAGTGATACAATGTAAATTTACTTCATTTTTGTACTTTAAATACCATATTTTCTTCTTTAATTAACATAATTTTATGTTTATATACGAGGTTTAGTTAGTTCTATGTAAGTTGAAGTGGTATAACAGACCCTAGACTAGCATAATTATGCCACTTAGTGTTGTAATTTTTCTAGACTTTGGGGAAATATGATTATGTCACTCTAAGGAGTTGAGTCTGACATAACCTTGCTAGGGTTCGGCGTAGCTATGCCATCTTGCAGTGTAATTATGTCAGAATCTGCACGGCTATGTCACGACACAAACATGTTCAATTTGGCAAGATTTTTCAAGCTAATATTGGTAAGTGATATATAAAGAGAAGCATGGACATGGCCTAGAAGAAGTGCACAAACTTGAAGAGGCTTCTTGCAGCACAAGTTAGAGTTTTACTTCAAACTCTAGGGGCTTTCCTCTTCTTATTTTAGAGAGGGAACTTCAAGGGCAATTTTTTCTTTGATTTTTTAGAGTTTTTGTTTGAGAGAGATTGAATGCCATTGTGTGAGGGAAGTTATGGAGAGATTCTTATTCACTACAGAATAATTAGTTATAATCGATGAAAAAACTGACGGTTTTTTGTGCATCAAAGATATCAAGTCAATCACTGATGACCTAATAATGGAACAACACATAATTAATTTTCAACGGCATAACTATTGCACGTGTCATCACTTATGCTCAGTAATTTATCCAAGGACTTATTTAGAGTTTCTGACAGCCTATATTTTCGGTTAAATTATAAATAAACACCAATGAAATAAACTTGTTTGTAATTAATGGAGTCGTTCTTCCAAGATAATGAAGCAACAAGTTTTTGATGATAATCAACAGTTTTCTGTGTCGGTTATGATGTTATTCAAAATTGATGATTCATAAACAGTGGCTATGTAGTCGAAAATAATCTTTATCTGCAAACACACCTCGAAACCCTCATTCTTTCCTTTTTCTCCCGCACACTCAAAACCCCCTTCTCCTCCCTCCCCCGATTTCGCCTAAAACCCTAGCCTCCTAACATTCCTAAAAATGTGTTATTTTTATATATAAATTTTATGCTCATTTTTAATGATATTGCACTTTAATGAAATTTATTTTACATTTTTTTAGTTGAAGGTACAAGAGATGAAATTTAAGGGAAAATGAGCAAAATCGGAGCAAAACGGGGTCAATTGGAGCAGGGTAGCACAAAATGAACCAGCTCCTAGGTGTCAAGCAGTTATACCGGGCTTTAGAATGTTGGCGCCTAGGTGTCAAAATCGGTTTTGATGACTATGAATTGAATTTGACGAATTTTGAAGAGGTATCTAAAGTGACTTTTTGGGATATCGAGATTTATCATATAAGGAGTTAAAAGAGGCTAAGGAAGGGGTGGTGAGTCACGGAGTCTTGGGAGGTGTTAGAGGAGGAGAGTGTGTGTCGTGTGGTGTGAGTCTCTTGGAGTAAAATTATAAGGAGAATTGAGAAATCATCAAAGGAACTTCAAAGGATTTGCTTGGAAAATAGTTTAAGATAAGTACTTTATATTTTGTTTGAGTTTTGTTTATTGTGTGAAGCTGAATTTTAATATAAATCATATTTTGTTGTGTTATCCCCATGAGATTTGAGTAGTTTTCTTTATCTTTCTCCTTGCAATAAGAATTAATCNGTTGAGAAATCATCAAAGGAACTTCAAAGAATTTGCTTGGGAAAAAGTTTAAGATAAGTACTTTATATTTTTGTTTTAGTTTTGTTTATTTTGTGAACAAGAATTTTAATATAAA
Source organism: Phalaenopsis hybrid cultivar (assembly GCA_002079205.1). Lineage (NCBI taxonomy): Eukaryota > Viridiplantae > Streptophyta > Magnoliopsida > Asparagales > Orchidaceae > Phalaenopsis > Phalaenopsis hybrid cultivar. The sequence continues at coordinate 120,482 of JXCR01041160.1, forward strand.
TCATTTTTTGTTGTGTTATCCCCATGAGATCTGAGTAGTTTTCTTTATCTTTCTCGTTGCAATAAGAATTAATCTTGTGTAGAATTAGAATTGTTTAAATTTCTCTTATTCCATACATGTGATAATTCATTACTTCATACTTAATTTACATATTCAATCTGGTTAATTAGTATGTTAAAACTTATTGTGAAACCATAATAACCCAGGAGGGAAATGTATTCCTCAACTAGTAAGAATTACATTAATTTGGTGGGTGATAAGGTAGCTCATTAGTTGGTGCAAATAGATAAGAAGATAATATTTTATGAGTTATGATGTAAATTGGTGATTCTAGGGTGACATGCTAGAACCTTAACTAATTCGATCCAGAGTTTGGAACTTAAGGACTGATTAGTCCTAAAGAGAGGACACAGTGGGTAATTTAGGGTGACAGGCTAGAACCTACCCAACATAACCTTAGATTTAAGAACTTAAGTCCAGGTTAGCCAATGTTCTTTATGCATTTGGAAGAGGGTAAAAAATATGATTGCTCATATTTGTCACAAAACTACATTTAAACCTTTAAAAATTTGATTCCTACATTGATTATGATCTCATTGCAAGAGGAAAAACTTTTACCCAATTTGAACTCTCTTCCATTTAACTAGTTTAGAAACATTTAGCGTTTTCTTCAAGCTTTGAAATAAGATTTGTAGGAATTAGTTACTTTCTTTTTTTACATATAAAATTGCGATCTTATTTCCTAGATAATTGTTTGGAGATTAAGCAAAGTTTTACTAAGTTCATAAAAGAGTTTTCACCTTCCCTGTGGGATCGATACTTGGGACATAAAAAGAAATACCTATATTACTTGAAACAATACGTGCACTTGCGTAGTATCTCTAATGTATAAAATTAAATTGTGGAAAGAAAATGAGATTTATTTGATACATAATATTCAATTAAGAATTTAACATTGCATTGTCGCCACCACATCAAGTTTTTGATGTTGTTTTTTTTAGATTGAAATTGTAGTAACTACACACTAAGAACACACACATTGTGTCAGGGATCGAGTTTTGGCTTCGTTACTGGGAAAAGAAGGAAGCGACGAAACTTTTGACTTAGAAATGTTATTTGAACTATTGACTTATTTTAGGAAAATCAGTGTTATTTAAATATATACGTGTTTATTTTGTGTGTTAAAAATATTTTAATATATATATATATATATATATNGAATTAATCTTGTGTAGAATTAGAATTGTTTAAAATTTCTCTTATTCCGTACTTGTGATAATTCATTACTTCGTTCTTAATTTACATATTCAATCTGGTTAATTGGTATGTTAAAACTTATTGTGAAACCATAATAACCCAGGAGGGCAATGTATTCCTCAACTAGTAAGAATCACATTAATTTGGTGGGTGATAAATTAGCTCATTAGTTTGTGTAAATAGATAAGGAGATAAGATTTTATGAGTTATGAGTGTAAATTGGTGATTCTAGGGTGACAGGCTAGAACCTTAACTAATTCGATCCAGAGTTTGGAACTTAAGGACTGGTTAGTTCTAAAGAGAGGACGCAGTGGGTAATTTAGGGTGACAGACTAGAACCTACCCAACATAACCTTAGATTTAAGAACTTAAGTCTAGGTTAACCAATGTTCTTTATGCATTTGGAAGAGGGTAAAGAATTTGATTGCTCATATTTGTCACAAAACTATATTTAAACCTTTAAACATTTGATTCCTACACTGATTATGATCTCATTGCAAGAGGAAAATTTTTTACCTAATTTGAACTCTCTTCCATTTAACTAGTTTAGAAACACTTAGCATTTTCTTTAAGCTTTGAAATAAGATTTGTAGGAATTAGCTACTTCCTTTTTTTACATATAAACTTGCGATCTTATTTCCAAGATAATTGTTTGGAATTTAAGCAAAGTTTTACTAAAGTCCATAAAAGAGTTTTAACCTTCCCTGTGGGATCAATACTTGGGGCATAAAAATAAAGACCTATATTATTTGAAATAATGCATGCACTTACGTTGTATCCCTAATATATAAAATTAAATTGTGGAAAGAAAATGAGATTTATTTGATATTAAATATTCAATTAAGAATTTAACATTGCACTGTCGCCACCACATCAAGCTTTTGATGTTGTCTTTTTTAGATTGAAATTGTAGTAATTACACACTAAGAACACACACATTATGTCGGGGATCGAGTTTTGGCTTCGTTATTGGGAAAAGAAGGAAGCGACGAAATATTTGACTTAAAAATGTTATTTGAACTATTGACTTATTTTAGGAAAATCAGTGTTGTTTAAATATATATGTGTTTATTTTGTGTGTTAAATATATATATATATATATAATAATAATAATAATAATAATATACCTAAAATTTTTTATTTTTGAGTGTTTTGTTTAATTTTATTTTCTAAATTTTTACTTTTGTATGCGCAGTTCTTGATCTGAAAGTTTAATAGCTTACGATTCTAAATTTGACCAATAAGAAAAAATAACTTCACAATTTACAAGAAAAGGAGAACACATAAGATAATAGTTTTGATGATCAAATAGTTGAAAAAGAACATCATCATGTACAAAGATCTTTAAGGAATTATACAAACCCTACAACAGATGAAATTTATTTGAGCATACAAATACCTTCTGTAATGACCAACTCATTTGAGCTAAAACCTGTCTTGATCTAAATGGTACGAAACAATCAGTTCAATGTGACGCCATCTGAGGATCCAAACTTACACTTTGCAAGTTTTCTAAAATCATGTGATGCATTTAAGTACGACAGTGTATCAAACGACGCTGTTAGACTTTTTTTCTCTTTTCTTTGAGAGATAAAACTAAGATGTGGTTAAACTCATTATCACTTGAATCTATCAGAACTTGATAAGATTTAGCACATAAATTTTTAGCTAAGTATTTTCCATCTTAAAAAACTACTAAGCATATAAATGATATTACTTCATTTACTCAGTACGAAGGTGAGTCAATATACAAAGCTTAAGAACGATTTAAAGAAATCCTTAGGAAGTGTCCACATCACACTTTGCCAAACTTGTTAATTATTTAAACATTTTATAATGGGTTAGTAAAACCCCTTAGATCTATTATTGCTGTTGCTACTGGAGGTTCATTAATGTTAAGACCATTTGATGAAGTATATGAAATAATAGAATAGATGACCACTAACAACTTTCAATAACCCTCCCTTCGTGACCATTGGATTTCTTTAAGATCAACACAAACTCATTTATGATATATGTATGTGTGCGCGCGTGCCTACTCCAAATCCCTACCAAATGGAATAAAACTTTTGTCCCATTTCAATAAAAAAATTATTATTTTACAAAATGGATCCATTCCACACCAAAGCATTACACAATGGAAATTAAATTTTTTATTTGCTTTCAACAAGACGTCAATATCCTTGCGTTGCCTTGGTGTGAAATACAATTAAAAGCACAACAACCAAATGAAAAACACCCATCAAGCGTCCAAATCTCAATTATTATATTAAAAATAATAATAATAAATAACTTGTCCGTTGTCCGTTTATGCAAACAAAAACCAATAAGATCTCTTCGGAATCAAGAATAATAAAATCATTCATACTTGACTGTCAAAAAAGCTCGTTGTTTGTGAACAGCTCGTGTTCGGATCATTTGTTAAGTAAACGAGTCGAACATGAACAAGTTTTTAAAGCTCAAATTTTAAACGAGCCGAACACGAACAACTCTTTGTTCGCTCGTGCGCGTGCTCGGCTCGTTTTAGCTCGAAATTTAAAAATATAAAATTATTAATATAATAATATATTATTTATATTCATATCTAAGTTTAAATTATAACATCTCGCGTGGTAATGTGGTTAGTGCATTCTTTTGTACATATTTGGTTTAGGTTCGAATCTCACACTTTACATCTATTTTTTCAATTTAATTTTTCCGAGCCAATTTCGAGCCGAACACGAACACACTGTTCACGAGCCATTTCGAACACGAGCCGATTTCAAATACGAGCTATTTCGAACGAGCCGAACACGAGCCAAGCCTGAGCTCGCTCAAGCTCGACTCGTTTACAACCCTACACTCACAATATTTATAAAATTGAGACCAAAACTTAAATTAAAAAATTGGAACTTTTCATATTAATTTTCTAAAATATTTAAGATAATCTTTTAATCATCTGAAATTTTCACTCAAAATTTTTATGAATGAGTATTAGAATGATAATTATAATGAAAAAAAAAAGATTAAAATATTATATTTAAAATTTTGATGATTAAAGTTTTATATTTTATATTTTAGGTGATTGACACATGAAAATATTAAATTTGATGAAAAAGATAAAGTGACAAAATCAGTTACAAAAAATAAGGGAAAAATTAATCAATAATAATAAAAGCATTTAAAGTTAAGTTATGTGATTTATAAAATAAAATATGGCAGAAGAATATTTGATCTAAAATCAGTAACAAATTAAGCAGGGGCAGAAGTGTCATTATTTATGATGATTTACATACATATCACCCAATTCCTATGTATTTGCATATCCAACACATGAACTTCAATTTTAATGTATAGTTACCTTATCTATGCATGGAAAGTGTATTTCACATTTCTGAAATTAAAATAATGAAATTTTGTTTTGTGATATAAAAGATTTGGGTGGTCTAAAATAAAAAAAATTAGAGTTTAGGTATTAGATATGTAAATAGGAAGACTTGCAAAGATACCACTCAATTCTTAATGTATTTACATGGATAACTGTTGAATCCTAAGTTGTCTCTCTAAAATGCATGCCTCGAGAGTTTGAGCTGAGGGAAGAAGGAAGAGAAAAAGAGTAGGATAGTTAGAATTCAGGGTGGTAGAGACTGGGGAAAAAAGTCCATTTATTTATCTTTTTGCCCTTATTTATAGGGCGTATTTGTACAATTACAAAATAGAGGGAGCGATTATGGAAACCGCCCTGAATTACAGAAAGGAGGGAATGATTGTAAAAACCCCCCTTTATTTGTACAAAGGAGAGAATGATTATGGAAACCACTGATACCCACTTCCAGGTGCACTTACAGTTTGGGGACTCACGCAAGTGTACGTATCATATCATTAATATCAGAATTTTGAGTCTGGAATGTCAATCCCACATGGAATGAGGGAATAGATTTAAGAGAAGTTTTAGTCAACTAAGTTTAGTTCTTAGTTTGAAATTTAGATTAGGGTGAAGCTCTACAAACTAATAATGCGGTATTGTAATCAGTTTTAAAGGTTAAATCATACAAAAATCTTACTTATCCTAATTGGATTTGTGATTATCAAGTTATAAAGTTACCTTCCCTTGCAATAATATAAGTGGAGTGTAGGACATGTAAAGTGTCAATTGTGAATGTGGCTAGTGAAAAATAGAAGCAACTCTCTTCTTTACTCACTCCCGAGTGCATAAAGAAGCTAGGTTAAATTGGCCTTAATTCTCTAATTCCTGACTTGAACACATCAAAGACTATTTTTCTAACATTTGCATCTCCCTACAAAGTACTTGCACCATACACTATAGATCAATGTGAATAACCTAGTTGTTCTATCATACTCCCTGAGTCATTATGGATCACAACACATTTTACGATTCACTTGACCAAAATGAAAAGTAAATGAAGAATCAAAGGTTACTCATCACATTAAGAACTTAAATCAATTTTAAAAATATTTTGCACTCTCATACATCCTACTTAATCATCACAAGGAAAAATAAAAGAGAACTACTCAAAAAGCATGAAAAACACACCATAAAGCATCATTGGAAATAAGTAAATCCACTAAATAATTGTGTTTATAGAAATACAATAGTAAAAGTACACAATAGTTAGCTCTCTCTTTTTTACAAAGCTTTGAGAATGCTCCCCCAAAGATCTAATGATCCCTTGCTACTTTATTGAATACTCTCTTCACAATATAACTCAAGTCCTCTCCAATTCCCTCATATAAACTCTTTTACTCAATCCAACAACAAACCTTTAGCAAACCTCCTTCTTCCCAAATCTAAAAACTCTCCTTTAAACTCTAAAACATAGCATAATAAAACCCTTCAGTCGTATGAGTAACTCCCCAAATCATGTGCACAAACTATTGAAAGCTACCTCAGGCAGTTGCTGGAACCTAGGTGCCTAGGCGCCAGTCTCTCTGTCAGTCAGGATCAATATAGGCTCCTAGGTACCCATAGGTCTGGCGTCTAGGTGCCAATAAGGTAGTGTCTTGGCGGCCAATGGCTAGTGCTTAAGCGCCAGTCTCTCAGATTGTCAGGGCAAAGATTGGCGCTTAGGCGTCCAAGGTTCTGGCGACGAGGCACCAGTCTTTTGTGAGCTATTTTGCTCCAAGTCTCCACCATTTTGCTCCATGTGTCTCCACTTTTCTCCACTTCTACTACCTATAGTACCTGCAAGAAAACATACACATACCTTTCTTTGAAGTGTAATTTCATTCATAAAAATGTGAAAAACTAGTAGGGAATAAAGCATTCTTTTCTNCTATTAAGAATACTTAGCCAAGTTTTAGTCCTAATTGGACTTGTGGTGTTTTAAAAGAGATTAATTATGTTGAGTTTTCTAATCCTCTTTTAACAAGTGGATTTCAACTTAAGTTCACCACTAAGTCCTTAAGACCTAAGTGAATGTATTAAGTGTGCGTATTTATTTTGAAAAGATTTATTAAGTGATCATTATCAAGATCACTTTGATTATCAAATAAGGGTATGAAATCATTAATTTCCAAAATTATACCCTTAAATTTAACAATCATGTCATGCTAATAAAGTTTCCAAAATTTTGATAATTATGGGAATTATCTTATGATTT